>SJXQ01006785.1:85400-146009 GCA_006408695.1 Aepyceros melampus | reverse complement strand
CCTTTCACCCCACACTCTCACCCCTCTCACCCCCCTCACCCCACGCTCTCACCCCATGTGCTGGAAACAGTGACTCCGCAGGGCTGTGTAACAGCTGAAGCCACTTACAGCGCTGCGCATGCAGGTCACGAGGTACTCGCTTGGTCACGGTCTACTTGATGTAGTAGCCTGTATGAGCCTCACTGGGAAAGCCCAGACTCCCGCTGCATTGGTTCTCTATTGGAGTGGCATCATAGTTAAACGTTATATGAAGTTATGTTATGGCTACGTTATGGTTATGTTATGGTTGCTGCTACTGCTGCTGCATCAGCCAGGAGAGAGGCTGCGTTATGGCTGCCATGCCAGTCAGGAGAGAAATAAACAGTTCCTACAGCTCCTTGAGTCTTCTTCCAGCCTCTTAGCTTGTGCCTTGCCTGCCCTGGGTTCAGCGAACAGTGTGAACAGCAAGACAGTTGGCATCAGGAACAGGATAGGCAATACAATTGGTGTCGTCGGCAGGATGTGAAGGGATTCAGTGTGAGACAGTGAGAGGACAGGCCTGTGTGAATTGTTTATGTCCAGGCTCCTTGATGGAGAAGGCGATGGCACCCCACTCTAGTGCTCTTGCCTGGAAAATCCCATGGATGGAGGAGCCTGGTAGGCTGCAGTCCATGGGGTCGCATGCAGTCGGACGCTACCAAAGCGATTTAGCAGCAGCAGCAGCAGCAGGCCCCTTGATGTGTAGAGTTTCCCATGGCCTGGATTCTGCTGATCGCACACTTAGGCTACAGTTCAGCAGTTTTCCTTTGTATTTCCTGCAAATGAGCAACAGGACCCAGTGGTGTGATGACATTCAGGTTCAGTCCCTTTGGCAAGGCCCTAAATGATTGTGTTCTTTTTTCACATCAGTAAAGGTATATGTAAGGATCTGGAGTTTTGCTTTACCCTACTTAACAAGCCAGTAATTAATCTGTTACTGTTTTATATCCTAACCTCATAGAATTCCGTCTTCTGTTGTTTCAAATAGTTTAAAAGTATAATGACTGCTTTCTGATACCTCCTGATCTGTTGCTCCCCCAACTCACTGACCCCCTGCCCAGCTTTTATTTGGACTATCTGTTTTCTTCATTTCTGTCTTGCTTAGTTTGGATTCCTCTCCCAGAAGTTTTTCTCAGTGTGAGGACCCATCTTAGGAAGGAGCCTTGATGAATTCCATGAGTTTATAGGGTTAGATTGCTTCGGCTCATTTGGGCCTTTTGCCCAAAACCCCTCCAGCTTCCGTTGCTTTTCTCAAATTGGTCTGCGTTGCTCTTCGCTGAGTACTTGGTCATCTTGGGGTCCTTCTGTTCTCTGATTCCTCTGGTGCCCTGTTGTTTTCCTCTTTGATGATCTGCACAATTGCTTATAGCACTCATGTCTTATGGCTGTTAATGTTTTTTCCCCTCCTGCTTGTATATGGGGTTTATGAGGATGCTCTATCTTATAGTTTAGTTTTTAATGTTATTCAAGGGTTTCTTTGGTGGCTCAGATGGTAAAGAATGCCTGCAATCACGGAGGCCCAGGTTTTTATTCCTGGGTTAGGAAGATCCCCTGGAGAAGGAAATGGCCACCCACTCCAGTATTCTAGCCTGGGAAGTTCTATGGACAGAGGAGCCTGGCAGGCTGCAGTCCATGGGGTCACAAGAAGAGTCAGACACAACTTATCAACTAAACCATGAGCTGTTAAGCTGCTATCTGGTTGGTCTGGTTTTATATGGGAATTATATCAAAGGCTATAACAGTTTCTCCAGAATTGTTATCGTAGGTTCTTGAGTAGAAAGATGATGCGATTGTGACAGAATATGTCTCACCTAACATCTTACACTGTCTGGAGATAGTGTGGTTGTTAGTCCACATTTGCTCTTTAACTTTCTCATTTCTCCATATTGAGACATGTTATTTGGTTATAATGCTCATTTGCAGATTTCCATGGAAATAATAGCTGCTTACCATCACTCTTTTCAGGTTCACTAAAAATCTTTCCCCGGACAAAATCAATTTGAGCACCCTGAAAGGGGAGGGTCAGCGACCAACCTGGAGCTGGATGAAGAGGTTCTACAGAATGTGCTGGAGCTCCCCACCTGGCTAGCCATCACTCGGGTCTACTGCAACAGGGCCTCGATCCGGGTGAGAATGCGGTCAGAAGGCTGCTGCTCTCTTTGGCCAGCAGGCCTGCCCTCGTGAGGGGTACCTCCCATAGCCCTGAGTCTTTGCTTTCCTCTTTCAGATCCAGTGGACAAAGTTGAAGACACACCCAATTTGCTTGGTAATGGCCTTTCTTGATTGCAAGTAATCAAATGGGGGACGTAGGGGTAAGATTTTAAAGGAGCTGAGAGAAGATGGGGAGGAGTCTGAGAGACTGTCCCTTCTGGGAGTATGGGTGCTTCCATCTGGCTTGTGAGCTCCTATGTGAGATGGGGTGACTGTTGTCTGTGTTTTTTCTAGAACTGCTGTGCAGTAGAGCAAGTAGTTCTGAGACAGAAGTCCTGAGTTGGTTTTGCTTTGAATTTTGTTTTTTATAACAAGTTTTGCTGTCCAGCTTCTATCTTTACATTTCCTTTGGATTCCTGTTGGAGGAATTATTAGAAATTTATTCATGTTGACTGTTGGGTGATTCTCAGCTAAAAGCCCTTGGGGAACTGATATATGTATATTCCAAGGACTGGAATCCCCAGGAATAGTAATATCTCTATAACTTGGACTTATGTTTTCATTTCTGTGAGCTAATCCCATGCTTGTCATGGAGTTCTGCTGTTAATAGAAATGGAAGGGGGAAGATGAGGCCTCTCTTTGTATTTTAGTTTGTTCATTCGTTTGAATAACATTTATTGTTGGTCCTCTGTGGACACAGCACTCAACTGGGTGCTGGAGCTCAGAGACGGATAAGACAGTCTGTGCTGTGTGGGGCTTCGTGCAGATGCTTAGGTCTCCATGGCTTTTATTTCAGTGTCTGGATAAGGTAGAGGTGGAGATGAAGACCTGTGAGGAGCCTCGGCCGCCCAATGGACAGTCTCCCATTGCCCTTGCTTCAGGACAGAGGTTAGTTGCTTGGGTCCTATTATTTCCAATGTATCAATGGATCCAGATCACCTTTTAATTAAAAATTAGAAATTTTTCATTATGGAAATTTTCAGACATACAGTAAATAGTATAATGAGAGAATAGTGTAATGAGCCCCCATCCACCTAAGATCTAACTTTCGCAATTATCAACAATTTACTGTTCTTTTTCTACCTTTTTTCTGCCACTTTGTGAGTGTGTGTGTGTGCACATGCTGTAATACTTGAAAGCAAATCCCAGACACCATAGGATTCCATCTGTAATTACTTCTGTATTATGGGTCATTAACGAAGACTGAGAAGAAAGAAAAAGACTCTACAGTACTGTTATCACAATTAATAGAATTCATAGGGATTCCTTAATATCATCTAACACTTATTTCATTTTTAATTTTCCTGAGTTGTCTCTAAAATATTTTTTTTGACAGTTCAGTTTGGCTGCAAAGAGCCCCATACCTTATATTTGGGGATGTTGCTTTTTAAAGCTCTTTAAGGGTTTCCCTGGTGGTCTGGTGGTTAAGAATCTACCTGCCAATGCAGTGGACACAGTTTGATCCCTGGTCCAGGAAGATTTCACATGACACGGGGCAGCTTAGCCTGTGCACCGTGACTCCTGAAGCCCATGAGCCTAGAGCCTGCTGTGCAATAATAGAGGCCACAGCAATGAGAAGCCTGTGCCCTGCAGCCAAAGAGTAGCTCCTGCTCACTGCAGCTAGAGCAAGTCCATGCGCAGCAGCAGAGACCCAGCACAGCCAAAATAACCCAAAGAAATAGCATTTTTTTAAAAAAGAAGAAAAACCTTAAAAAATAAAGCTCTGTAATTTTATACATGTAATTTATTCTTTGTAGAAACTGGATTATTTCTGCTAAACAATTTCCCATATTTTGTATTTTGGCTGATTGGATCCTCGAGGTATTATTTAAGATGTTTAATTTGGTAGTTAAAGACTTGACTTGATTCATTTGTTTGTTTTCTTGGTAAGAATACTTCATGAATGGTACCGTGTATTTCTCCTGTAAATAATGGGAGGCGCATAATATTCCTCTGGTTAAGATTAACCAGTGGATTCAGATGCTGTTGGCCTGACTTGTCAATTGTGATAAGTTCCTCATCTATCTCTCACCTCGTGGTTTAGGAACCATTGGTGATAGTTGTCTGTAGATCTATTATTTCAGTATAAGATGGAAAATAGAGATTTTATAGCTCTTTTTTCCTGTTGCATTTATTAGTTGTGATTTTCTGTAGAGAAAACTTTACAGAGAACTTTCTTTCACTAACTATTAATATTTGATTACTTTGAAATACAGTTTGTACAGGAATATCAGGATAAATACTGAATTCTTTACCTTTATTTAGCAAATTTAAGATTTATGAGTTGACACCCTAATAATCTCTGAAGAGATTTCTTTTGGGTGGGGAAGAGTGAAGGCGGTTTATCATTTCGAATCCATTTATGTTTTACATCGTTATTAAGGTGTAATTGAGAGAGAATAGACTGTACATATATAAAGTCTACAATTTGGTAAGTTTGTATGTATGTATATGTCCATGCAACCATCAGCACAGTCAATAACATATCCGTTCTCTCAAACCTGTTGTTGATCTCCCTGCCCTTTTCCCTTCCATCCCCAGGCAATGACTTTCTGTCAGTATAGATTGGTTTGCATTTTCTATAATGTTTTCTAAGTGAAATCATGAAGTATGTACTAGTTTTTAGTGGCTTCTTTTATTCAGCATAATTATTTTGAGATTTATCCATGCTGTTGAGTTTGTTGATAGTTCATTCCTTTTATTTATTCTATTTATTTATTTAGTATTTATGGCCATGCTGGGTCTTTATTGCTGTGCTCTGCGGCATGTGGGATCTTCCCGGATCAGGGATCAACCCCTTGTCTCCTGCACTGGCAGGCAGATTCCTTACCACTGAGCCACCAGGGAAGCCCAGTTCATTCTTTTAATTATTGAGTAATAGTCCATGTGTAAGTAGGTCACAACGTGTTATCTATTCACTTGTTAATGTTCATTTTATTTCCGTTTTTGGCTATTGCAAATAATGCTGCTATAAAAACTCATACAAGTTGCTGTGAGGTTGTGTACTTTTATCTCTCTTGGCTAAATGCCTAGGAACGGAATATTTGGATGGAGTGGTAGGTGAGGATTTGACTTTTTAACAAACTGTTGAACATTTCCTAGTTGATTTACTGTTTTACATTCATTGTTAATTTTTCATGTGCTTTTACATTTTTTACATCCTATGTTTATGTTTTCTTATAAGATGTATTTGTTGTGTACTATCAAGTACATAAGCCTTTGCACGACATCATTCCAGTCATGATTCTTTCTGATGTTCATCTGTCCCCATCTGTGGCCAGGGAGAGCCTTTCAATATCACCTGTGTCCTTTGGACAAGATCCCAGTAATCTTTCTGTTTTTATACAGAACAAATCAGGCTTCTCTTATTCTCTTCTCTTTTATCCTTACCTCAGACCTGGAATCAGACATTTCTCCAAGGAACCTGATTCTTTTTAGTGAGAAATGTTATGAATAGTTAGTTAGAGACAATAGTCTGGGCAGAATTGTATTCATTGGGTCGTCATTGCTTTAAAGCCTTTTCAGTTCTAGGGAAAAAGTATTTTTTAAGAAAGATAAAAATAATTCATGATAATATTTTGAATTTCTCAAATTGAAAAAAGAGGATTTTGAGTAACTTTTTAGATTTACTATTTGCATTTTTTAAATTATTTTTTTAAGTGAAACAAAGATGAGTATTTTTAATGACAAAGAAGATAGACATCATAAATCATTAGACACCTAACAACAAAGAAATGAAGCAAAAATCAGAAGAAATACAAAGGAAAGAAAAAATATATAATCATAGTGAGACATGTTAACATTTTTCTGAGAATGTTTTATCAAGTGCAGAAAAAATAAGAATAGGAGCATCTTGAGTGATGTCATTAATAATTTAAATATAATAGATTTCTATTTATATTAATTTATATTATTTCTATATCCTGTACAAATATATTTAAAATTTATATCTCATATTTCATTATAGATGTCCATAGGACATTTAGAAAAGCTGGCAAAAAGATACACGTTGCTAAATTTCAAACAGTAGAATTCTTTTTTTGTGTGTGATTCAGTTACACATATACACATATATTATTTTTGAAATTATTTTCCATTATAAGTTATTACAAGATATTGACTATGGTTCCCTGTGCTATAGAGTAACCTTTGTTGCTTGTTACATATCTATTTTTTTAGATGAGAAAAATAACATTCTATTCATACTAAGTCAAACAACTAGAATCAAAATGTCTTAATTTTTTAGTTAGGCAAAAATTTACAAGTTTTTCTAAAATATATATGTTATACATATTATGTATATAAAAGTATACAAGAACTTTTCTACTATGCTTGATAAAGGCTTGAGAAAGAATATTAAGAAAAGGAGAGATGAAGAAATTGGAAAACAAATTAAATGAAATGGGAGGACTGAATATAAAATAGAAAAAGTGAAACAAACTAGATAAAAGTAAATGTTCTTCATATAGTCCAGTTGTTTTTAAACGTGGCTGCTCATTAGAAACATATCTGGAACTCCGGTGGAAAAAAAAAGTAATACCTGGACATTTGAATTTTTAAAAAAATTCCAAGATAATTCTGGTATGCATATGAATTTTAAAAAGTATTCCAGGATCTTCTATTAAATGGTAGTTTTAGTGTTATAGAATTCTATTATTTTTCTGTTGACCAATCATGATACAATGGTATTGTGAGTAATCACAGTAGTGAAAGATGTTTATCAGTTTTCATAATCAATAGCCAGACAAAAAAGGCAATTACAATTGCAACCATAATGGCAACATGATTAACCTAACAATATAACATAATTACGTACAATTTGGGAGGGTCAGGCAGAGTGATGTGGTAAGTGAAAATGCATACATCCACCTGTTTTCATCTGCTCACTTTGTCTGTGTCTTTTGATTAGGGCATTTAATCAATTTACATTTAAGGTAATTATCCATATTTATATGATCCTATTACCATTTTCTTAATTGTTTTGGGTTATTTTCTCTTGTTTCCTGCCTAGAGAAGTTCCTTTAGCATTTGTTGTAAAGCTGGTTTGGTGGTGCTAAATTCTCTTAACTTTTGCTTGTCTGGAAAGCTTTTGATTTCTCCATCAAATCTGAAGGAGATTCTTGCTTCATAAAGTATTCTTGGTTTAGGTTCTTCCCTTTCATCACTTTTAATATATCATGCCATTCTCTTGCTTATAGAGTTTCTGTTGAGAAATCAGCTTATAGTCTGATGGGAGTTCCCTTCCTTTTCCCTTGTTGCTTTTAATATTTTTTTAGGGCTTCCCTGGTGGCTCAGATGTAAAGAATCCGCCTGCAATGTGGGAGACCAGTGTTCGACCCCTGGGTTGGGAAGATCCCCTGGAGGAGGGCATGGCAACCCACTCCAGTATTCTTGCCTGGAGAATCCCCTTGGTCAGAGGAGCCTCACGAGCTACAGTCCATGGGGTAGCAAAGAGCTGAACACGACTGAGCGACTAAGCACAGCTCTGTCTTTAATTTTTGTAAGTTTGATTATTATGTGTCTCAGTGTGTTCCTTCTTGGGTTTGCCCTGCCTGAGACTGTCTGTGCTTCCTGGACTTGGTTGACTATTTCCTTTCCCATATTAGGGAAATTTTCAGCTATTATCTCTTCAAATATTTTCTCAGGTCCTTTCTCTCTTCTTTTTCTGGGACCCCTACAATGCAAATGTTAGTGTGTTTATAGTGCAGAGGTCTCTTAGGCTGTCTTCATTTCTTTTTATTCTTTTTTCTATATTCTGTTCTGTAGCAGTGATTTTTGCCATTCTGTCCCCCAGGTCATTTATCCGTTTTTGAAAGTTAAAGTTAAAATCACACAGTCGTGTCCAACTCTTTGTGACCCCATGGACTTTACAGTCCATGGAATTCTCCAGGCCAGAATACTGGAGAATTCCTTTCTCCAGGGGATCTTCGCAACCCAGGGATCGATCCCAGGTCTCCCGCATTGTGGGCAGATTCTTTACCAGCTGAGCCGTAAGGGGAAGCCCAAGATACTGGGGTGGGTAGCCTGTCCCTTCTCCAGCGGATCTTCCTGACCCAGGAATTGAACTGGGATCTCCTGCATTGAAGGCGTATTCTTTACCAACTGAGCTATCAGGGAAGCCCTATCCATTCTTCTGTCCCAGTTATTCTGCTCTGGATTCCTTCTAGTGTATTATTCATCTGTTTGTTTGTGCTTTAGTTCTTCTGAGTCTTTGGTAAACATTTCTTTCATATTCTCAATCTTTGCCTCCATTCATTTTCTGAGATCTTGAATGATCTTCACTATCATTTTTCTGAATTCTTTTTCTGGAAGGTTGCCTATCTTCACTTCATTGAATTGTTTTTCTGGGGTTTTATCTTGTCCCTTCATTTGGGACATAACTTTCTGCTTTTTCATGGTGGTTAAGTTTCTGTAATGTGGTTTTCGTTTTAGTTGCTGTAGGACTGTTGCTTCTGTCTGGCTTCTGATGGAGGAGGCTCAGAAGCTTGTGTAAGCTTCCTTGAGGGAGGGATTGGTGGTGGGAGAAACTAGGTCTTGCTCTGGTGAGCAGGGCTTTGCTCAATAAAGCTTTAACCCAGTTATCTACTGGTGGGTGGGATTATGCTCCCTCCCTGGTAGTTTTTTGGCCTAAGGTGACCCAACCCTGTAGGTCTACGGTTGGGTGCTGGTGACCTCCAAGAGGGTGTACCCCAAGGAGGACCTTCCAGGCTGGGTGCCCCTTCCCTGTGGTGAGCCCCTCCTGACCCACACCTCCTCCACAGGAGACCCTCCAACACCAGCTCCTTTCCTCTGAGTCTTGGTGTGTGGAAAATTTTGTTTGTACCCTCCAAGACGGGAGTCTCTTGTTTCCCTCAGTCTTGTGGAAGTCTTGTAATCCAATCCTGCTGCCCTTCAAGGCAGATTCCCTGGGGAATCTGGGAATTGGCAGTCCCTTTGGCTGGGAATTGGCTGGGAAGCCCGACATGGGGTTCACAGCAGTGGGAGAACTTCTTTGGTGTTATTGTTCTCCAGTTTGTGGGTCATCCACCCAAGGGTATGGCATTTGATTTCATCATGATTGTGCCCCTCCTACCATCTCACTGTGGCTTCTTGTCTTTGAACGTGGGGTATCATTTTTGGTAGTTTCCAGTGTCCTGTTGATAGTTACTCAAACAGCTGGTTGTGATTTTGGTGCCCTCACGAGAGGAGATGAGCACATGTCCTTCTACTCTGCCATCTTGAACCAGAAATATTTGCATTTTTGTTCATATGCTAAATTTTGATTCCTAACAACATTTTATAATAAATAATTCACTTTTTAATAGTTTCAAAAATAACAAAGACTAATATAACTACCAGTAAGACTACTGAATGCAGTAGCTTTTTGTGTGTGTGTATACGTGTTTTTTGTTTTTGGCCACACTGCACGACTTATGGGATCTCAGTTCCCCAACCAGGGATCGAACTCGGGCCTTCGGCATTAAGAGTGCAGAATCCTAACCACTGGATCACCAGGGAATTCCCATGTATTTCCTTTAACTTTATGATATATTCTGTTAGAGATATATAGTCAAAATACTGTGTTTTAAAATTACTTGAGGGACTTCTCTGGTGGTGCTTCCAGTGCACAGGGTGTAGGTGTGACCCCTGGTTGGGGAGCTAAGATCCCTCATGCCTCACAGCCAAAAAACCAAAATATAAAACAGAAGCAATATTGTAACATTCTTTGTATGGTTGGGTACCAACTTGACATACACAGGAGTTCATTTTTTTAGGACAGATTTTTAAGAGCAGTTTTAGGTGTGAACAGTAGTACTAAGAGGAAGGAACAGAGATTTCCCGAATACCCCCTGCTCTCAACACACGCAGAGCCATCCGCCAACCAGAGTGGTATATTTATTGTGATAGATGAGCTTACAGTGACACATCGTAATCATACAAAGTTCATACTTTACATTGAGGTTCACCCTTGGTGGGACATTCTATAGGTTTGGATAAATGTATAATGACATACATTCACTGTTATAGTATCATACAGTGTATTTTCACTGCCCTAAAAATCCTCTGTGCTCCCTTAGTCATCCTTCTCCCTGCCCCAACCCCTGGCAACCACTGGTCTTTTCACTATTCCATAGTTTTCCTTTTCCATGATGATTCCATCTCTTTAGAGTGCCTTCTTTCACTTAATAATATGCATTTAAGTTTCCTCCATGTCTTTTTATAACTCTGTGGCTCATTTCTTCTTAGTGCTAAAAAATATTTCATTGTCTGGATGTACCACAGTTTATCCATTTAATAGTTACAGCATCTTGGTTGTTTGTTTCCAAATTTTGGCAATTATGAATAAAGCTGCTATAAATGTCCATGTGTGGACTTTAACTTTTTTTTTTTTAACTTTAATTCCTTTGAGTGTATATAAAGGAGCATGATTGCTGGATCATATGGTAAGAGTATGTTCAGTTTTGGAAGAAACCTCAGAACTGTCTTCCCAAAGTGACTTACCATTTTATATTACTACTAGCAGTGAATGAGAGTTCCTGCTGTTCCATGTCCTTGTCAGCATTTGGATTAGTGATTAATGAAAGTCACTCAGTCATGTCTGACTCTTTGCGACCCCATGGACAGTAGCTTGCTAAGCTTCTCTGTCCATGGAATTCTCTGCATTTGAGTTGTCAGCAGTTTGGATTTTGGTCATTCTAATAGGTGTGTAGTGGAATCTCACTGTTGTTCTAATTTCCATTTCCCTAATAACATATGATGTAGAGCTTATAAGACATATGCTTGTTTGCCATCTGTATGTCTTTCATAAGGTATCTATGAAGGTCTTTGGCCCATTTTTAAATTGGCTTGTCTTCTTATTGTTGAGTTTTAACAGTTCTTTGTATATTTCAGATAACAGTTTTTTATCAGATGTGTCTTTTTGCAGATATATTCTAGTCTATGAATGGTCTTATTCTCTTGACTTTGTCTTTCACAGAGCAGAGTTTGAAACTTTAATGAAGTCTAGTGTAGCTATTGTTTCTTTCATGAATTGTGGCTTTGGTGTTGTATCAAAAATGTAATTGCTATACCCAGTATCATCTAGGTTTTCTCTTTGCTGTCTTCTAAGAGTTTTATATCAGTTTGTTTAAAATTTTTAAAATGTTTTTAATTTAGTTTTTAAACTATGTAAAATTACACAGTTCCAAAGTTAAAACTATAAAACAAGGTATGTTATATGTACGTATATCTGTATTGTCCCTACTCCATTTTTTACACAAAATGTAACATACCATAAACACTTTCCACATTGCTTTTTTCTTTTAAAAGTATATCCTGGGTATCACTTCATAGATGTATATAAGGAGATGCTTCTTATTCCTTTTTGCACCTGCAAAATACTCAGTATATTATATAGAGGCGTCATACTTTATATAGCCAGTCCTCTATTAATTAGTTCATTTCAGTCACTCGGTTGTATCCGACTCTTTGCGATCCCATGGACTGCAGCACGCCAGGCTTCCCCATCTGTCACCAACTCCTGGAGCTTATTCAAATTCATGTCCATTGAGTTTGTGATGCCACCCAACCATCTCATTCTCTGTCATCCCCTTCTTCTCCTGCCTTCAGTCTTTCCCAAAATCAGGGTCTTTCCCAGTGAGTCAGTTCTTTCTATCAGGTGGCCAAAGTATTGGAGTTTTAGCTTCAACATCAGTCCTTCCAGTGAACACTCAGGACTGATCTCCTTTAGGATGGACTGGTTGGATCTCCTTGCAGTCCAAGGGACTCTCAAGAGTCTTCTCCAACACCACAGTTCAGAAGCATCAGTTTTTGGCTATCAGCTTTCTTTATAGTCCAACTCTCACGTTCATACATGACTTGGAAAAACCATAGCCTTGACTAGATGGGCCTTTGTTGGCAAAGTAATGTCTCTGCTTTTGAATATGCTGTCTAGGTTGGTCATAACTTTCCTTCCGAGGAGTAAACGTCTTTTAATTTCATGGCTGCAGTCACCATCTGCAGTGGTTTTGGAGCCCCCAAAACTAAAATCAGCCACTGTTTCCACTGTTTCCCCATCTCTTGGCCATGTGGTGATGGACTGGATGCCATGATCTTAGTTTTCTGAATGTTGAGCTTTAGCCAACTTTTTCACTCTCCTCTTTCACTTTCATCAAGAGGCTCTTTAGTTCTTCACTTTCTGCCATAAGAGTGGTGTCATCTGCATATCTGCGGATGACATTATTGAGATTTCTCCCAGCAATCTTGATTCCAGCTTGTGCTTCATATAGTCCAGCATTTTGCATGGTGTACTCCACATATAAATTAAATAAGCAAGGTGACAATATATAGCCTTGATGTACTCCTTTTCCTATTTGAAACCAGTCTGTGGTTCCATGTCCAGTTCTAACTGTTGCTTCCTGACCTGCATATAGGTTTCTCAAGAGGCAGGTCAGGTGGTCTGGTATTTCCATCTCTTTCCGAATTTTCCACAGTTTGTTGTGATACACACAGTCAAAAGCTTTGGCATAATCAATAAAGCAGAAATAGATGTTTTTCTGGAACTCTCTTGCTTTTTCGATGATCCAACATATGTTGGCAATTTGATCTCTGGTTCCTCTGTCTTTTGTAAAACCAGCTTGAATATCTGGAAGTTCACGGTTCATTTATTGCTGAAGCCTGGCTTGGAGAATTTTGAGCATTACTTTACTAACGTGTGAGATGAGTGCAGTTGTGTGGTAGTTTGAGCATTCTTTGGCATTGCCTTTCCTTGGGATTCGAAAGAAAACTGACCTTTTCCAGTCCTGTGGCCACTGCTGAGTTTTCCAAATTTGCTGGCATATTGAGTGCAGCACTTTCATAGTATCACCTTTTAGGATTTGAAATAGCTCAGCTGGAATTTCATCACTTCCACTAGCTTTGTTTGTAGTGATGCTTCCTAAGGCCCACTTGACTTCACATTCCAGGATGTCTGGCTCTAGGGGAATGATCACACCATCATGATTATCTGTGCCATTAAGATCTTTTTTGTACAGTTCTTCTGTGTATTCTTGTCACCTCTTCTTAATATCATCTGCTTCTGTTAGGTCCATACTGTTTCTGTCTTTTATCGAGCCCATCTTTGCATGAAATGTTCCCTTGGTATCTCTAATTTTCTTGAAGGATCTCTAGTCTTTCCCATTCTGTTGTTTTCCTCTATTTCTTTGCATTGATCACTAAGGAAGGCTTTCTTATCTCTCCTTGCTGTTCTTTGGAATTCTGCATTCAGATGGATATATCTTTCCTTTTCTCTTTTGCTTTTCGCCTCTCTCCTTTTCACAGCTATTTGAAAGGCCTCCTGAGACAGACATTTTGCTTTTTCGCATTTCTTTTTTTGGGGATTGTCTTGATCTCTGTCTCCTGTAGAGTGTCATGAACCTCATTCCATAGTTCATCAGGCACTCTATCTATCAGATCTAGGCCCTTAAATCTGTTTCTCACTTCCACTGTATAATCATAAGGGATTTGATTTAGGTCATACCTGAATGGTCTAGTGGTTTTCCCTACTTTCTTCAATTTCAGTCTGAATTTGGCAATCAGGAGTTCATGATCTGAGCCACAGTCAGCTTCTGGTCTTGTTTTTGTTGACTGTATAGAGCTTCTCCCATCTTTGGCTGCAAAGAATATAATCAGTCTGATTTCAGTGTTGGCCATCTGGTGATGTTCATGTATAGAGTCTTCTCTTGTGTTGTTGGAAGAGGGCGTTTGCTATGACCAGTGCATTTTCTTGGCAAAACTCTATTAGCCTTTGGCCTGCTTCATTCTGTACTCCAAGGCCAAATTTGCGTGTTACTCCAGGTGTTTCTTGACTTCCTACTTTTGCATTCCAGTCCCCTATAATGAAAGGGACATCTTTTTTGGGTGTTAATTCTAAAAGGTCTTGTAAGTCTTCATAGAACCGTTTAGCTTCTCCAGTGTTCCTGGTTGGGGCATAGACTTGGATTACCATGATACTGAATGGTTTGCCTTGGAAATGAACAGAGTCTGTCATTTTTGAGATTGCATCCAAGTACTGCATTTTCAGACTCTTTTGTTGACCATGATGGCTACTCCATTTCTTCTAAGGGATTCTTGCCCACAGTAGTAGATATAAGGGTCATTTGAGTTAAATTCACCCATTCCAGTCCATTTTAGTTTGCTGATTCCTAGAATGTCGACATTCACTCTTGCCATCTCCTATTTGACCACTTCTAATTTGCCTTGATTCATAGACTTAACATTCCAGGTTCCTATGCAGTATTGCTCTTTACAGCATCAGACTTTCCTTCTGTCACCAGTCACGTCCACAGCTGAGTGTCGTTTTTGCTTTGGCTCCGTCTCTTCATTCTTTCTGAAGTTATTTCTCCACTGATCTCCAGTAGCATATTGGACACCATTTGGGTGTTAATTCTAAAAGGTCTTGTAAGTCTTCATAGAACCGTTTAGCTTCTCCAGTGTTCCTGGTTGGGGCATAGACTTGGATTACCATGATACTGAATGGTTTGCCTTGGAAATGAACAGAGTCTGTCATTTTTGAGATTGCATCCAAGTACTGCATTTTCAGACTCTTTTGTTGACCATGATGGCTACTCCATTTCTTCTAAGGGATTCTTGCCCACAGTAGTAGATATAAGGGTCATTTGAGTTAAATTCACCCATTCCAGTCCATTTTAGTTTGCTGATTCCTAGAATGTCGACATTCACTCTTGCCATCTCCTATTTGACCACTTCTAATTTGCCTTGATTCATAGACTTAACATTCCAGGTTCCTATGCAGTATTGCTCTTTACAGCATCAGACTTTCCTTCTGTCACCAGTCACGTCCACAGCTGAGTGTCGTTTTTGCTTTGGCTCCGTCTCTTCATTCTTTCTGAAGTTATTTCTCCACTGATCTCCAGTAGCATATTGGACACCCACCGACCTGGGGAGTTCGTCTTCCAGTGTTCTATCTTTTGTCTTTTCATACTGTTTTTAGCCTTAGGCCACCATACATGTACTTTCTGCATTTATTCTGATCATTTTGTACAGATTGAATAGCACGTTATATGGTCATTTGAGATTGGTGTCTTTCTCTTAGCATAATGTTTTCAAGGTTCAGGTGTGTTGTAGTGTATATGAGTACTTTATTCCTTTTATGGCTGAACAACATTCTGTTGTATGGATATACCACATTTTACTTATCCATTCATCAGTTGATAGACATTTGATTTGTTTCCAGTTTTTTGCTAGCATATTTTGGAATATACTCCTGGGAGAGGGAGTGCTAGGTCAAAGGGAAAATGCGTTTGATAGATATTGCTAAATATCCCTTTGTGAGGATTTTATAGTTTTGTGTTACTGCCAGCAATGTTTTGAGTTCTTGTTTTCTGGAAACCTTTGTTGTTATTGTTCAGTCACTCAGTCATGTCCGACTGTTTCTGACCCCATGGACTGCAGCACGCCAGGCTTTACTGTCCTTCACTATCTCCTAGAGTTTGCTCAAACTCATGTCCATTGAGTCGGTGATGCCATCCAACCATCTCATCCTCTGTCATCCCCTTCTCCTCCTGTCCTCAATCTTTCCCAGCATCAAAGTCTTTTCCAATGAGTTGGCTCTTCCCATCAGGTGGCCAAAGTATTGGAGCTTCAACTTCAGAATCAGTCCCTCCAATGAATATTCAGGATTGATTTCCTTTAGGATGATTTTTTTGATCTCCTTGAAGTCCAAGGGACTCTTAAGAGTCTTCTCCAACACCACAGTTGGAAAGCATTCGTTCTTTGGGACTCAGCTTTCTTGTGGTCCAACTCTTACATCTGTACATGACTACTGGAAAAACAATGGCTTTGACTAAACAGACCTTTGTTGGCAAAATGATGTCTCTGCTTTTTAATACTCTGTCTAGGTTTGTCATAGCTTTTTTCCCAAGGAGCAAGTGTCTTTTAATTTCATGGTTGTACCCATCGTCTGCAGGGATTTCGGAGTCCAGGAAAATAAAGTCTCTCACTGTTTCTATTTTCTCCCTATCTCTTTACCTTGAAGTGATGAAACCAGATGCCATGATCTTAGTTTTTTGAATGTTGACTTTTAAGCCAGCTTTTTCACTGTCGTCTTTCACCTTCATCAAGAGGCTCTTTAGTTCTTTTTCACTTTCTGCCATAAAGGTGGTATCATCTGCATATCTGAAGTCTTTGATATTTCTCCTGGCAATCTTGATTCCAGCTTGTGCTTCATCTAGTCTGGCATTTTGCATGAAGTTAAATAAGCAGGGTGACAATATACAGCCTTGAGGTACTCCTTTCCCAGTTTTGAACCAGTCTGTTGTTCTGTTGTTCTATGTCTACTTCTAACTGTTGCTTCTTGACCTGCATACAAGTTTCTCAGGAGGCAGGTAAGGTGGTCTACTAAGTCGCTTCAGTCGTGTCCGACTCTGTGTGACCCCATAGACGGCAGCCAACCAGGCTCTCCCGTCCCTGGGATTCTCCAGGCAAGAACACTGGAGTGGGTTGCCGTTTCCTTCTCCAATTCGTGAAAGTGAAAAGTGAAAGTGAAGTCGCTCAGTCGTGTCTGACTCTTAGCGATCCCTCGGACCACAACCCACCAGGCTCCTCTGTCCATGGGATTTTCCAGGCAAGAGTACTGGAGTGGGGTGCCATTGCCTTCTCCAGGGTGGTCTAGTATTCCCATCTATCTAAGAATTTTCCAGTTTGTTGTGATCCACACAGCAAAGGCTTTAGTATAGTCAATAAAACAGAAATAGATGTTTTTCTGGAACTCTCTTGAAAGGTCCAGGAACCTTGCCAATGGACAGTATTGTCAAACTTTAGGATTTTTGCCTAATCTAAAGATGACACATGGTATTTCTGTGTGGTTTCTTGGTCAAGTATATTGAGGTACATGGACAGGGAAGCCTGGCGTGCTGCAGACCAAGAATTGGACACGACTGAGCGACTGAACTGAACTGATTGAGGTACATAAATCATAAATGTGTAGCTTAGTGAGTCTTTACAATTAACATATCAAAAATAGACCACTTCCAGAATCCCCAAAGCCTCCTGTACCCTTCCTAGTTATACCCATCCTCAAGGATAACTTTATCCTCATTTTTAATACCATACATTCAGTTCAATTCAGTCGCTCAGTTGTATCCGACTCTTTGCGACCCCATGAATCGCAGCATGCCAGGCCTCCCTGTCTGTCACCAACTCCCGGAGTTCACCAGACTCATGTGCATCGAGTCTGTGATGCCATCCAGCCATCTCATCCTCTGTCGTCCCCTTCTCCTCCTGCCCCAAACCCCTCCCAGCGTCAGGGTCTTTTCCAATGAGTCAACTCTTCGCATGAGGTGGCCAAAGTACTGGAGCTTCAGTTTTAGCATCATTCCTTCCAATGAACACCCAGGACTGGTCTCCTTTAGAATGGACTGGTTGGATCTCCTTGCAGTCCAAGGGACTCTCAAGAATCTTCTCCAACACCACAGTTCAAAGGCATCAATTCTTCAGCCGTCAGCCTTCTTCACAGTCCAACTCTCACATCCATACATGACCACTGGAAAAACCGTAGCCTTGACTAGACGGACCTTTCTTGGCAAAGTAATGTCTCTGCTTTTGAATATGCTATGTGGGTTGGTCATAACTTTCCTTCCAAGGAGTAAGTGTCTTTTAATTTCATGGTTGCAGTCACCATCTGCAGTGATTTTGGAGCCCAAAAAAACAAAGTCTGACACTGTTTCTACTGTTTCCCCATCATTTCCCATGAAGTGATGGGGCCAGATGCCATGATCTTCGTTTTCTGAATGTTGACCTTTAAGCCAACTTTTTCACTCTCCTCTCTCACTTTCAACAAGAGGCTTTTTAGCTCGTCTTCACTTTCTGCCATAAGGGTGGTGTCATCTGCATATCTGAGGTTATTGATATTTCTCTCGGCAATCTTGATTCCAGCTTGTGCTTCTTCCAGCCCAGCGTTTTTCATGATGTGCTCTGCATATAAATTAAATAAGCAAGGTGGGAATATATAGCCTTGACGTACTCCTTTTCCTATTTGGAACCAGTCTGTTGTTCCATGTCCAGTGTGAACTGTTGCTTCCTGACTTGCATACAGATTTCTCTCAAGAAGCAGGTCAGGTGGTCTGGTATTCTTATCTCTTTCAGAATTTTCCACATTTTATTGTGATCCACACAGTCAAAGGCTTTGGCATAGAAAGCAGAAATAGATGTTTTTCTGGAACTCTCTTGCTTTTTCCATGATCCAGCGGATGTTGGCAATTTGATCTCTGGTTCCTCTGCCTTTTCTAAAACCAGCTTGAACATCTGGAAGTTCACACATTAGTTTCCCTATTTTTAAATTTTTACTAATGTAATCATATAATATGTTGTCATTTGTATCTACATTCTTTTAGCTCAGCATGATGTTTTTAAAAGTCATCCATGTGGTTACATGTAGTTATTTTTCATTAATCCTCCTTACTATATGATATTCCATTACATGCCACAATTATCTATTCTGTTGGAGATGGACATTTCATTTGTTTCTACTTTCTGGCTATTTAGCATACTGTTGCTACATGGGACTGTCCTTTGTCATGAGTGTGGTAGTTAATACATGACTTTATGCATTTGTCAAAACCTTGTATGTGTATCCTGCAAAGAATTATCTTTTCTATACATAAGTTAAAATTTTAATTTTTAACTAAAGAAAAAAGAACAGTAATGCTATCAACATTCTTATACATGCTTCTTGGTGAACATATGTACACATTTCTGATTTGTAGTATCGACAGTAGAGTTGCAGGGTCGCAGGCTGTGCATATGTTTTATTTCAGTTCATACTGCTAAACGGTTTTCCAAAGAACTCACACCAGTTTTGCCCCAGCAGTACATAAGCGTGCCATCTGTTAGCACTTAGTGTTGTCTCTCTTTTTATTCTAACCACCTGATAGTTGTGTCAGATTTTGTTTTTAGTTTGCATTTTTTGAAGAGTTATTAGACTTTCAAATATCCTCTTTCATAAAGCGTTGATGTTTTTTCCCATTTATTTTGGGGGTTATTTATATTTTTCTCTTTAATTTGTAGAAGCTCTTTTTATATTCTGGAAACAAGTCCTTGGTTACATACACGTATTACACGTATCTTCTCCTACTGTGTAGGTTTGCTATCACTCTTAATGTAATTTTTTTATTGATCAGACATTATTAATTCTACTGTGGTCCTACATGTCTTTATTTCCCCTTATGGTTAGTGCTTTTTGTGTTTATTTAAGGAATCTTTTCCTATCTCAAGGCATGAAGATATTCTCCTATGTTTTCTTCTAGCTTTATTATTTGACCTTTCACATTTAGATCTACAATCAATCTTGAAATTGGTTTTTTGTTCATTTGATGGAAGATGAAGGTCAACATTATTTTTTCTTTTTATGGGCAGCCTCAAACTGACCTTGCACCGTTATTGAATTTTCCCTACTTCACTGTCATTTTTGTCCTGAATCAAATGACTCTCAGTGCAGTTTTGATATATGAGTGAGGTGGAACATCTTTTTATGTTTAATATCTATTTGCATTTATTTTTCTGTGAACTGTCCCTACTTTGTCCCATTTTTATTGGCCTGTTGGTCTTTTTCTTTTCAGTTTTGTGAAACTTTTTATACATTAGAGATATTAGCCCTTTGTGATATAAATTGCAGAGATATGTGTGTGTATGTGTGGTATTCAGTTTATAATTCCCAGACCTTTTTATCTGTTATAATGAAAACTGTGTTACCTGCATGTCAAGAATGTCTGTGTTTTCCATGTCTAGAGGACTTTAAGGATGGCCTTCATTTCTCTACCTGCTGTTTTGGGCCTCTCTGTGATGTACAGCTGTGCTTTTTGGGGTGGGTTTGACAGGCAGAGGTGGGTCTGTTCTTGGCTCGATTTCACAGGGCTAAACCTCATGCTCACCTGGCTGTACTTCTTTCCTCTTTCACCACTTTCACAGAACATATTCTGTCTTTCAAGACATTACTGAAACTGACTGTTTCCTTTCTGTAGTGATAATATCTCTCCTCATAGACAGTAGTCAAATATTTATTCAGGTAGTTTGTGGACATGGAAAATATTGTTTTCAACTTGTTCTTTCTAACCAGAAGGACATTGTTTCCAGGTCGACTCTTTTATTCCATTCTTAAAAAAAAAAAAGCTCATCAGAAAGGGTACTGCATCATCATAAAAATTTTAGAAATTTAAAAAATATAAAGCAGAAGTGGGAGGAGAGAACTTTAAAAAAAGCATCCACAGTTCTAGCATCTAAAGACAGGCATTATTAAAAGTCTTCTCTTAAGTCTTCCATTATCAGGAGTATGTATAGGGAATTCCCTGGTGGTCCAGTGGTTAGGACTCAGCTTTTTAACTGCCTGGGCCTGGGTTCAAACCCCGTGTTAGGAAACTAGGATCCTGCAAGGCATGGTGCAACCAAAAAAGAAAAAAGAGTATGCTGATGCCCAAATCTCACATGATCCTGAACATTGATCTGCCTTGTTTGTCGTAGTGAGTATGGCTTTGCTGAGAAGGTGGTGGAGGGGATGTTCATCATCGTCAACTCCATCACCATCAAGATTCACTCCAAGGCCTTCCACGCTTCCTTTGAATTGTGGCAGCTCCAGGGCTATAGTGTCAACCCCAACTGGCAGCAGAGTGACCTCCGCTTCACCCGCATCACTGACCCACACCGAGGAGAGGTGACAGCCCTGCCATTGCAAAGAGGGAGAACGGGAGGGTTCAAAGGATTCATTTTTTTTTAATTTATTTATTTTAATTGGGGAATAATTGTTCTACAATATTTGTTGGTTTCTGCCATACATCAACATGAATCAGCCTTAGGTATACATGTGTCCCCTCCTTTTACCCCCCTCCCACCTTCCACTCCATCCCACCCTTCTAGGTGGTCGCAGTTTGAGCTCCCTGTGTCATACAGCAAATTCCCAATGACTATATTCCTGTCTTGGGTCAAAGGCTTCCCCATTCTTGGGAACCCAAGAATCCTTTCTGTCTCATGTTACTTTTCCTCAGTTAAGAATTTGTGATCCACTGCCTTCTGTGAGTAGCATCCCAGCTAAGAATGGTGGGGGCCTCTGCCTTGCTAGTCTTTTCCCCTTGGACTTCCTGCCTCTTGATTAATTTCATCCACAATGTTAAGGGATTTTACTTTTTTTCCTTCTAGGTTTTAACCTTTAAGGAAATAACTTGGCAAACACTTCGCATTGAGGCGGATGCTACAGACAGTGGTGATCAGGACACGGTCAGCACTCCATTGAGGCTGATTACCAACCAAGGCAGGATCCAGATAGCCCTCAAGAGAAGAGTGAGTGTGTTCTCTGTTCTCACGAAAATGTCCGTTTTTTGTTCTCCCAGACAGCGCTGCAGCTGATGTTTCCTCCTTTTTGTGTGTTATTGGCCCCTGAAACGACATTTGAAAGGGGAGGACCTGCAGTTCAGTGTTGCACTGAATCTACTATTGAGGGAACATGTCTATTTTCATCATTTTAATTTTGGAAATAGCAATTTTTACCTGTATATGGGGACATAGGCTGTTGATTATTACTGCTTTTTGTTAATCACAGAAAACTTTTGTAGTTTGGTAAGAAATTAACTCTCCAAAGTACTTTATATTTTCTTGTATTGAGGATTGAAAAGCCATCCCTGAAATTGGTTGGGCAGTGCTCACCTTAAGGAGTTGAGGTGGTACCAGATGTGGAAGCCTGTGTTCTCTGTGACCCCTCCAGACCAAAGACTGCAATGTGATAGCCTCCAAGCTGATGTTCCTGTTGGATGACCTGCTCTGGGTGCTAACAGACTCGCAGCTCAGGCTATGATGAGATATGCAGAGTCGCTGAGCGAGGCCATGGAGAAGGCCGCGCAGCAGAGAAAGAGCCTGGCCCCTGAACCTGTACAGGTTAGAGGTGAAACAGAGACGCTCGGTGGTGGTGGGGAGGTGGCGGGCCAGACCTAGTTTACACCAGCATCAGTGGAGCCTAGCTTTTGTTCCGCTTATTTGGGAGAACGTGTCGTTCACTTCTGTGTGTGCATAGGCTCTGCCTGTGCCTCTGTCCAGTTATTCATTCACTTGGTGCCTCTAGGGTGTTAGGTGTGCAGTGCTGGCCACTGGAAGGCCTCTTGCTTCTGATCCTGGAACTCTTGCTGTCCTAAAATATGGACCATAAACAAGTTATTACAATATGGTGTGATAAGTACTATAGTAGAGGTAAACACTGTGCCATGAGAGCACAAAGAAGAGGGATCCTGGGCTGAAAGAGGGCACTTAGGGAAGACTTCCTGGAGGAGGTGTTTTAGCATCAGTCAGATAAGTTCTGGGTGGGAGAGAAACTTAGAAAGCAGTTGAAATGTCATAACAGGACTCTGACAGTTACTAGGTTAATTATGATTTGGCTTCTTTGGATTCTTTGGATTGTTTAGATAGGACAGACCTATGTGAGCTACCAGGCGTACCATTATGAGGGGCATCACTGTACCTTAGGAAAGACTTACTGGGCTAGAAGTAAAAAGATGTGTGTTTATTTATATGAATGTAATACCACATATAATTGTTATCATTATCACATAGAAAAGCAAATGAAGTTCCACCATATAAAGAAACAAGTGTAAAATTCTTCAAGGCTACAAAAATGAAAACTTAGGAGATATTACTATTCAGAATATAATAAAGTATATATGATTAAAAAGAATGATTATGAGAGGGAAAGGACATCTTATCAAATTGCGGTTTTCTTCAGGCTGAACTAAAGCTTAAAGAAGGCCAGCAAGGAAGCTGTCTGGGTCTGGACTTCTTGTTTTTCTCTCTCGCACATAGATCACCCCACCTGCCCCCGTGCCCAGCAGTCCTGGGCCCAGGCATTTGGTGGCAGCCAGGGTACTGGCAGCAGCAGCAGCAGCCGCCTCAGCCAGTACTTTGAGAAATTTGACGTGAAAGAGTCCTCCTACCATCTGCTCATCTCACGCCTGGACCTGCACGTGTGTGATGACAGCCAGTCCCGAGAGCCAGGTATCCTGCGAGGCCCGACCTGGGTGGGTGGTCCTTCACTGCCTGCAGCTCTGGGGATGGAAGGCCCTTTTTAAGACTCTGTTGGGGTATTTTGTTGGCTTCTCATATCCCAACCTTCCTCAGGTCTCAGTGCTCCTGGGGCAGCTCTCTGTTACTGCTTGTCAGCCTTTAGGGTCCAACAGAACCACCTGTGAGACAGTAAAGTACAGGGGCTGGACCTCTTCCCAGACCTCACTAAATTGGAATCCTCAGGGACAGAGCCCAAGCAGTGTATACTTTTTTTTTCCTCCCTAGTGGGCATTACTGACCACTGTNCGTGTCGTTCACTTCTGTGTGTGCATAGGCTCTGCCTGTGCCTCTGTCCAGTTATTCATTCACTTGGTGCCTCTAGGGTGTTAGGTGTGCAGTGCTGGCCACTGGAAGGCCTCTTGCTTCTGATCCTGGAACTCTTGCTGTCCTAAAATATGGACCATAAACAAGTTATTACAATATGGTGTGATAAGTACTATAGTAGAGGTAAACACTGTGCCATGAGAGCACAAAGAAGAGGGATCCTGGGCTGAAAGAGGGCACTTAGGGAAGACTTCCTGGAGGAGGTGTTTTAGCATCAGTCAGATAAGTTCTGGGTGGGAGAGAAACTTAGAAAGCAGTTGAAATGTCATAACAGGACTCTGACAGTTACTAGGTTAATTATGATTTGGCTTCTTTGGATTCTTTGGATTGTTTAGATAGGACAGACCTATGTGAGCTACCAGGCGTACCATTATGAGGGGCATCACTGTACCTTAGGAAAGACTTACTGGGCTAGAAGTAAAAAGATGTGTGTTTATTTATATGAATGTAATACCACATATAATTGTTATCATTATCACATAGAAAAGCAAATGAAGTTCCACCATATAAAGAAACAAGTGTAAAATTCTTCAAGGCTACAAAAATGAAAACTTAGGAGATATTACTATTCAGAATATAATAAAGTATATATGATTAAAAAGAATGATTATGAGAGGGAAAGGACATCTTATCAAATTGCGGTTTTCTTCAGGCTGAACTAAAGCTTAAAGAAGGCCAGCAAGGAAGCTGTCTGGGTCTGGACTTCTTGTTTTTCTCTCTCGCACATAGATCACCCCACCTGCCCCCAGTGCCCAGCAGTCCTGGGCCCAGGCATTTGGTGGCAGCCAGGGTACTGGCAGCAGCAGCAGCAGCCGCCTCAGCCAGTACTTTGAGAAATTTGACGTGAAAGAGTCCTCCTACCATCTGCTCATCTCACGCCTGGACCTGCACGTGTGTGATGACAGCCAGTCCCGAGAGCCAGGTATCCTGCGAGGCCCGACCTGGTGGGTGGTCCTTCACTGCCTGCAGCTCTGGGGATGGAAGGCTCTTTTTAAGACTCTGTTGGGGTATTTTGTTGGCTTCTCATATCCCAACCTTCCTCAGGTCTCAGTGCTCCTGGGGCAGCTCTCTGTTACTGCTTGTCAGCCTTTAGGGTCCAACAGAACCACCTGTGAGACAGTAAAGTACAGGGGCTGGACCTCTTCCCAGACCTCACTAAATTGGAATCCTCAGGGACAGAGCCCAAGCAGTGTATACTTTTTTTTTCCTCCCTAGTGGGCATTACTGACCACTGTTATAAGCTTTCCAGAGGGTAAATTTAACTATTGGAAACCTCAGAATTTTCAGATCTTTGAGTCACTGACTCGATGGACATGAGTTTGAGTGAATTCCAGGAGTTGGTGATGGACAGGGAGGCCTGGCGTGCTGCAATTCATGGAGTTGCAAAGAGTCGGACACGACTGAGCGACTGAACTGAACTGAACTTATGAGTCAATTTATATATAAATATGTTCTTCCCAAACAGAGAGGTTACAGTGTGTTCTTGTCATACTTTTTCATTCATTAGAGCAATTGTTATTAAACACACATACACATTTATTCAGAATGAAAAAGTAATTGACTCATTTCTTTCCTTTATAAGTCTTAAGAAAATCCCTTCACGTCTCTGAGTTTCTTCTTTTGTGAATTTGAATTAAATCATTTCTTATTCACAGGTTGTTATCAGGCTCAAATGAGTTAATATACTGAACTTGGAGGACCTTAATCATAGGCTAGTGTTTGGATTATTAGTTCTCTGCTGCTGGTTCCTTCAGTTCCCTTTGCTCCCCCTCGGCTCCCCTTTGCTGCCAGCTCTGGGTTTAGATGTGTGGTAGCTGCCTCTTGCTGCTTTATTGTCTCTGGAGGTTGTGTTTGCCTCTTAATGAGACTTAGACTCACCTTCCTTGGGGGAACCTACCTTTTATTCCTGGGTCACCAAGCTCCATTGCCTCTTGCCCTGCTCTGCCTTGGTGTTGAAAGGACTTAGCTCTCTGCACTCCCATGATGAAAGAGCTGAAGGAGCAGTAACAGGGTAAAGATGGCTTCTGCCACTCACTGGTTTGCTACCCACTCATTTTGAAAGTTCTTTGCTAAACCAATTATTATTTTGTTTGGTTATTTCTTCCAAGCGTTACTATTGAAGACTTTGGAGTTCTGTTTTGTTATGATTCCTTTCAGAAGTCTTTATTAAAGATACATTTGGAGAGTTTCATCGTCTTGCTAGATGAGGGTGTAGAGCCCTGTCTTCTTCATGTAGCAGGGTTCTGTAATCCACACTAAGATGTGAATGGCTAGCCCTCCCTGAAGCCCCCATTTATTTACAAAGCTGAATTAATCTACTCAGTGGATTTTAGGGACATTTTCAATGAGACAGAGGGAAAATGCCCAGCCAACCATACCCAGGTGTGGCATATGACTGTGTGAAAGGCCGGGGAGTTCTTGTGACTTTGATTCTTCCCCTTGGGTTTGGGGAGAAAGGAGAAGGAAGAACTCCGTGTTATAGGAAGGGCTCTGAGATTGTCTGGAGTTGTCCTGGTCAATATGGCGGCCACTAGCCACTAATGGGCACTTGAAATATGGGCTGATCCAAATTGAGTGAAGTTTTGTTTTGCCGTGCCATACAGCATGTGGCATCTTAGTTCTTCAACCAGGGATCAAACCCATGCCCCCTGCATGGGAAACATGGAGTCTTAACCACTGGACCACCAAGGAAGTCCTGCTGATCCAAACCCCACAAGTGTAACATACATGTGGGATTTCGAAGATATAGTACAAAAAAACATGCAGAATACCTTGATAATTATTTTCATATTGATTGCATGTTAAATAATAATATTTGGAGTATGTTGGTTTAAAGTGTAATAATAAAATTAATTTTACTTTTTGAAAGAAAACGTTTTTTAATGTAGCTACTAGAAAATTTTAAATTATTTATGTGGCTTATGTTACATTTCTATTGGATAACATTGCTCTAAGAGCTCCGGAAGTTGGTGATGGACAGGGAGGCCTGTGTGCTGTGATTCATGGGGTCACAAAGAGTCGGACACGACTGAGCGACTGAACTGAACTGAGAACTCTCTGTCCAATATGGTAGCAAATAGAGAGATGTGGCTATTTAAATTAAAATAAACATCAAATAAAGTTAAAAATTCAGTTCCTCATTTGCGCCAGTAACATTACAAGTAATCTATGGACCCTAGATGGCGTCACAAAGAGCCAGACACGACTGAGTGACTGAACTGACTGTTGGACCCTAGAAGGTGTCCATCATCACAGAAAGTTCTTTTGGACAGTGCTGCTTTAGGGATCAGCTGTATCTATCAGTTTTTTCTTTAAGGACACCATAGCCTGGATGTTGGGGCCTCTGACTAACATGCTTATCTATCCCTTGGTACTGGAGGTGATGTTGTTGGAAACTTTGTAGGTCATTGAGGACAGGGTGGCTTGGGGTGGGGCAGCACTGTCTCTTAAAATCAGACTGGAGCAGCTTCCAGGAGGAGGTGAATTGTTGATTGGGAAAAGAGTGTCATTTGCCTCTTTAATTATTTCCCTCAGGTTAAGGGCTGTGAGCCAAAGCTTTCTTTATCTCTCTTCAGGGTAGGCTATCCTCTTCCCACCATCTCACTGGAGAATTTTAGTCATTTATGTACACTATTTACTATTTATTTGTCACCTATGATTATGTGTTTATAATTATATATGTTGATAGTTGGTAATTATATTTGATTTTGATTTTTTTGGTTCTAGATCATATTTTAATATGTTCAGTCTATGTAGTTGATTGTTCTTTTAGTTCCAAATAAATCCAATAGGAGCATGGCCATGAAACACTCTCCCTCCAGCAGCCTAGGTCATGCATTTTCAACTGGGATGCTCTCACCCTCAGTAGGTAAAAATTCACTCTTACTTTTAAGCAGGTAATATATTTATTGATGGGCTTCCCTAGTGGCTCAATGGCAAAAAGTCTGCCTGCAGTGCAGGAGATGCAGGAGACGCACGTTCGATCCCTCAGTTGGGAAGACACCTTGGAGAGGAAATAGCAACTCACTGCAATATTCTTGCTGGGAACATTGAATGGACAGAAGGGCCTGCAGTACGGTAGTCCATAGAGTTGCAAAGAGTCAAAAATGACTGAGCACACACAATATTTATGGATATATAATTCACATACCGTACCATTCACTCATTTAGAATGTACAACTCAGTGTTTTAAAGTGTAGTCATAGGGTTGTGTGATCATCGCTGCAATCTATTTTGAGAATATTTTTGTCATCTCTAAAAGAAACTCTGTATCCACTAGCTGCCAGTCCCCATTTTGCAGCTCTGAACAATCACTGAGCTTTTGTCTTGATGGGTGCCCGTTCTG
Source organism: Aepyceros melampus (assembly GCA_006408695.1). Taxonomy (NCBI): domain Eukaryota; kingdom Metazoa; phylum Chordata; class Mammalia; order Artiodactyla; family Bovidae; genus Aepyceros; species Aepyceros melampus. The sequence goes on along the minus strand of SJXQ01006785.1, from coordinate 118,120 downwards.
GACATTCAAAATTGGTTTTTTGGTGAGGAGCAGGGATGGAAAAAATCTTAGCTATAACAGTACTTAACTTTATTTCCCAAAATTTTATTCCTTAGTATTTAATTTCTCTTACTGAGTTTTCTTGGGTATCATATGAGCAACGTTGATATTGTGTTCATGGAAGATTAGGGCTATAAACTATGGCAAATAGATGGCTGTGATTAGAGGACTTTGAGTCTTGAAAGTCCTTGATCTCAAAGTCAGATGGTGAGAGGTGGCTTGTATATACTTCTTGGCTGCCGTTGGCTGCCTCATCAGTGTTGTTTATATTTAATCCTTAGGGTATTTGTTTTTTTTTTGGCCATGCCATGTGATGTGCAAGATCTTAGTTCTCTGTCCAGAAATTGATCATGTGCCCCCTGCAATGGAAGTGCAGAGTCTTAACCATTGGACTGCCAGGGAATTCCCATTAATGCTTAGTACTTTTGTAATTTGAACTTTGAGAATTAAATAAAAATAGTTTATATTTTATTATGTAATTCCACAAATTGTTTAACAAGTCAGTAATTTAATTGTGTTGAGAAAATATTGACACCATCTGAATGAATATCTAAGACCTAGTTAAGCAAAGAGTCGGACACAACTTAGTGACTCAAATAACAACAAAGTTAAGCTAAAAGTTATATATACATTGCTAAAATGCATACATATTCTATATGTTATAATTTATGTAAGAAATAAGTTACATTAAAAGTTACTCAGTAAATACAAAATTAAGTTCAATATTAATAGCTTTAAAGCTTTAACTTTAAAAAAAAATTTACTTATTTATTTGTCCACATGGCATGCAGGCTCTTCCCCAACCAGGGACTGAGCCCATGCCCCCTGCACCGGTAGTGCGGAGCCTTAACCACTGGACCACCAGGGAAGTCCCAAATCTTTTAACTTAAAAAAATTATTCAGTCTTTCTTAACCTTGCATTGGATAAAAGGAATAAGCTTTCATACATATGATATACAGTATATCTGTGGTATTAAATTTCATGGAGAAGGGGAAGTTAGGTAAAAAACATCTAAACAGGCTCCTGCTGCTAAGTCACTTCAGTCGTGTCTGACTCAGTGCGACCCCATAGACAGCAGCCCGTCAGGCTCCCCCATCCCTGGGATTCTCCAGGCAAGAACGCTGGAGTGGGTTGCCATTGCCTTCTCCTAAGAGGTACTAATTATGACAAAAAGATTGAGCAGCAGAACATTGGTGTAGGTTTACCTCTTGGTAGGATGGTGAATAGTCCAGAACTTGGGGTGGTGGTACCTAGATTGGATGGAAATGACTCCCTGATTGTAGGTGCACCAGCTGACAGCTAGAAGGCCCCACTGTATTTCCCTTTCCTGGAAATAGGGAGGAAGGGATAGGATGGACAGAACAGGACAAGTGTTCATTATCACACATATGGAGAAGAAATAGTCCCTGTTCTTACTGTGCTTAGAGTCCAGTTGGAGAGATAAGATAGAAACATGGAAAGTTCATTCATTTAGTCAGAATTGAATTCAGGATAAGTGATAGAATATTTGACTTCTTGCAGACCAACTTCGATCTGTGTGCACTCTTCTGTCTGTTTATAAAGTCCTCGTTAGTGCAGTGGTTTTGTGTTCCATCATTCTCTGTATGTGCAGTGTGTAATGACTGTCTGATAACACAGTTTTAGCTAAGATATGAAAGGGAATAATATTGTCCCTGTTTGTTGGAGAGTTTGGCTTATGCCTCTCCAAGTGCTTGTGTTGAGAGGCAGCAGTACTGGTATTGCTGGATTTGGGGGAACCAGTCAGTCAACGTTGTCAGGTGTGCCTGTGGGAGACCTAAGATTGGAATTCTTGAATCCTGAGCTTTGCTGCTGCTTTTGTCTCTGCATACCGGGCAGCCATTTACAGAGACAATGGAATATGCTTTTCTAAAAAAAAACAAACACAAATTTTATAGTGTATCCCTTGCAGTTCAAAAGAGGATAGCCTCAGCCTTGCAAATCACCTGCCATCGTGGCCTGTTGGCTGCTTATGAATCAGCCAGGCCTGGGAGCTGACCCTCAGGAGGACTTTTCAGTGCTTCAGGTGGTGTTTAGGCCTCTTTGTTTCTTATGCTACTTTTCACCATTATTTGTCTTTGTAGGCGTCTCTGCAAACAGACTCCTGGGTGGTGCAATGCAGCTAACCTTTCGCAAGATGGCATTCGACTATTACCCCTTCCACTGGGCAGGTAGGAGAATGCTGAATGTGTGCAGTTTTAGTGTGGCTGAGGTGTTGAAGACTGATGCCTGAGTTTGCCCCTGATTGTTCAGCAGAAGGTTGCCTGGGATTGCGGCACAAGCTCAGAGAGGCGTTGGCTATAGTCTTTTTTCAAGAGGACATCTCTGGAAACTTGTAGAGTCTGCTGTTGATGACTCTTTATCATTGATGAGAAGTAGGAGGGGAGGCAGTTACCTGAGATGTGGCATTTGATTCTGTGCTCTGCCCCTCACTTCCACTAATTTTAGAGCCTCTCCAGTGGTCCACAGTCAAAGATGCAGCAGTCAGCAGCTGGCCTTTAGGGAGCCTTAGGAAAAATCACATACAGAGTCCAGAAGAACTTGAGTGCTCTCACTAGATAATTTTTTCTTATCTTAGAGAATTTTGGATTGGTGGTAAGGGATCAGATTCTGAACTATGGAAAGCTATACTAATGGAAAAGAAAAATCAAGACATTGGATCATGATCTTAGACAAAATCGTTTTGCCTTGTTGCACAGGTGATAGCTGTAAACATTGGGTACGTCACTGTGAAGCCATGGAGACCCGAGGCCAGTGGGCCCAGAAGCTGGTGACAGAATTTCAGAGTAAGATGGAGAAGTGGCATGAGGAGACAGATCTGAAACCACCCTGGCACCTGGGGGTAGACTCTCCCTTCCGGAGGAAAGCAGGTGGGTTATGAGGAGCTGGAGGAATCCCATAACTTTGTCACTTGGCATTTGCCTTTTGAGTATCCAGTGGCAATAAAGCACTGGCCTGGCTAATTATGTAACTTTTTGCACTAAGAGACATTCATGACTTTTTTTCTTTATGGGTCCTGTTTGTCTCCAGGCAGAGCTGCAATGTGGAAGAGCAGTTGTTAGCATCTCTATTCAGTATTCATCTATGTTGCCTTGGTCTGAAGAAGATGATTTTTGAGTTCCCTCCAGAGGCTTGACAGTGTTGACAAGCTCTTTTCTACATGTACCATTAACGATCTTAAGAGTTTTTACTTTCTGAATTCTGTTAATAATGAGAATTGAATGTATCTGAATGTCTTTCCCACCTTCTTATTTTTACTTAGATTCTTTCTCCAGTCCTCGAAAGAGCCCCCTAGAAAGAAGCCCTTCTCAGGGCCGGCAGACAGTCTTTCGGCCTCCAGCATGGAATCGCCTGCGCTCTAGCTGTTTGGTCTTAAGGGTGGATGACTTGGACATCCACCAGGTAAGGAGCCCATGATATGGGAAAACAGGGCTGCAAAGAGGCAGGGAAGCAGTTCATTCATTCATGTCTCTGCTTTTTAATATGCTGTGTAGGTTTGTCATAGCTTTTCTTCCAAGGAGCAAGCATCTTTTAATTTCATGACTGCAGTCATCATCTGCAGTGACTCTGAGCCCAAGAAAATAGTCTGTCACTGTTTCCATTTTTTCCCCATCTCTTTGTCATGAAGTGAGAAGTGATGGGACCGGATGCCATGATCTTTTTTCTTTCTTTTTCTTTTTGTTTTTATCTTAGTTTTCAAATGTTGAGTTTTAAGCCAGCTTTTTCACTCTCTTCTTTCACTTTCATCAAGAGACTATTTAGTTTCTCTTTGCTTTCTTCCTTAAGGCTGGTATCATCTTTATTGAGGTTGATATTTCTCATGGCAATCTTGATTCCAGCTTGTGCTTCATATAGTCCAGCATTTTGTGTGATGTACTCTACATATAAGTTAAATAAGCCAGGTGACAATATACAGCCTTGATGTACTCCTTTCCCAATGAGGAACCAGTCCATTGTTCTATATCTGCTTCTAACTATTGCTTCTTGACCCACATACAAATTTCTCAGGAGGCAGGTAAGGTGGTCTGGTATTCCCATCTCTTTCAGAATTTTCCACAGTTTGTTGTGATCCACACAGTCAAAAGTTTTAGCACAGTCAATAAAGCAGAAGTAGATGTTTTTCTGGAATTCTCTTGCTTTTTCTATGATCCAACAGATGTTAGCAATTTGATCTTTGGTTCCTCTGCATTATCTAAATCCAGCTTGAACATCTGGAATTTCTCGGTTCACATACTGTTGAAGCCTAGCTTGGAGAATTTTGAGCATTACTTTGCTAGCATGTGAGATGAATACAATTGTGTGGTAGTTTGAACACTCTTTGGCATTGCCTTTCTTTGGGATTGGAATGAAAACTGACTTTTTCCAGTCCTGTGGCCACTGCTGAGTTATCCAAATTGGCTGGCATATTGAGTGCAACACTTTCACAGTATCATCTTTTAGGATTTGAAGTAGATCGGTTGGAATTCTATCCTAATTACTAGCTTTGTTCATCATGATGCTTCCTAAGGCCCACTTGACTTCATATTCCAGGATGTCTGGCTCTACATGAGTGATCACACCATCGTGGTTATCTGGCTCATTGAGATATTTTTTTGTATAGTTTTTCTGTGTATTCTTGCCACCTCTTAATATCTTCTGCTTCTGTTAGGTCCATACTGTGTCCTTTATTGTGCCCGTCTTTGCACGAAATATTCCCTTGGTATCTCTAATTTTCTTGAGAGATCTCTAGTCTTTCCCATTCTATTGTTTTCCTCTATTTCTTTGCATTGAGCACTTAGGAAGGCTTTCTTATCTCTCCTTGCTATTCTTTGGAACTCTGCATTCAGATGGATGTATCTTTCCTTTTCTCCTTTGCCTTTTGCTTCTCTTCTTTTCTCAGCTATTTGTAAGGTCTCCTTAGACAACTGTTTTGCCTTTTTGCATTTCTTCTTTCTGGAGATGGTTTTGATCACTGCCTCCTATACAGTTTTATGAACCTCCGTCCATAGTTCTTCAGGCACTCTGTCTATCAGATCTAATCCCTTGAATCTATTTGTCACTTCCTCTGTATAATTATGAAGGATTTGATTTAGGTCATAACCTGACTGGTCTAGCGGTTTTCCCTACTTTCTTCAATTTAAGTCTGAATTTGGCAATAAGGAGTTCATGATCTGAGCCACAGTTAGCTCCTGGTCTTGTTTCTGCTGACTGTGTATAGAGCTTCTCCATCTTCGGCTACAAAGAATATAATATAATCAATCTGATTTTGGTATTGACCATCTGGTGATGTCCACGTGTAGAGTCTTTTCTTGTGTTGTTTGAAGGGGGTGTTTGGTATGACCAGTGCTTTCTCTTGGCAAAACTCTCTTAGCCTTTGGCCTGCTTCATTCTGTACTCCAAGCTCAAACTTGCCTGTTACTCCAAGTATCTCTTGACTTCCTACTTTTGTATTCTAGTCCTCTTATGATGAAAAGGACATCTATTTTTGGTGTTGGTTCTAGAAAGTCTTGTAGGTCTTCATAGAACTGTTCAGCTTCTTTGGCATTAGTGGTTGGGGCATAGACTTAAATTACTGTGATATTGAATGGTTTGCCTTGGAAATGAACAGAGATCATTTTGTCGTTTTTGAGATTGTACCTAATTACTGCATTTCAGACTCTTGTTAACTATGAGGGCTACTCCATTTCTTTTAAGGGATTCTTGCCCACAGTAGATATAATGGTCTGATATAATTCTTCTGAATACCCCACTACAAACATTTATGAAAAAGATGAACTCATAGATCATGTTTGTCAGGTGTGAGAATGCCTGGCATCCATGTGAAAAGCATTCTCCTCCCTGTGACAGACACTGGAAGAATTAATTATAGAGGCTTTATCCTACCTCAGAGGAAACTGGAAATTCTGTTCAGGGTGTGGTACAGATGCTAACAGCCACTTGTGGTTGCCTAGGTTTCAACAGCTGGACAGCCAAGTAAGAAGCCATCAACACTCCTGTCGTGCAGTCGGAAGCTTCACAACCTCCCTACTCAGGTCTCTGCCATTCATATTGAGTTCACAGAGTATTACTTCCCTGATAATCAGGAGCTGCCAGGTAAGCATCTGCCCTGGTCCTTTCCTCCTGTCTGACTCATCCTGTTCACAGTAGTCAGCCTTGGAGTCTCCGCTCCTATTCCGTTTGTTAGGAGTTTTAGGCGTTTGAGTTAGTGTAGCACACTTTTGTTGAAAACTCTGCCCAGAAGATTCCTTGGCTCTTTCTCTTTTAATCTATTTATTTTTGGCTGTGCTGGGTCTCTGTGGCTGTGTGGGCTTCCTCTAGTGGCGAGCAGAGGCTGTTCTCTGGTTGCAGTGCGTGGACTTTTCACTGTCGGCTTCTCTTGTGGCGGAGCACAGGTTCTAGGTGCACGGCTCAGTAGTTGTGGCACGTGGGCTTAGTTGCCCTCTGGCATGTGGGATCTTCTGGCACCGGGGATCAAACCCGTGTCCCCTACATTGGCAGGTGGACTCTTAACCACTGGACCACCAGTGAAGTCTGATACCTTTGCTCTCTTGATAATAAAATGAGTATTAGCTGGTAAGTAAGAGTCAAGCAGTTACTTCATTCGTGGCAATTCGTTTTTCTCTGCTTTTCAGTTCCCTGTCCCAATCTTTACATTCAGTTAAATGGTCTGACATTTACTATGGATCCTGTCAGCTTACTCTGGGGAAACCTCTTCTGCCTGGATTTGTACCGCAGCTTGGAGCAGTTCAAAGCTATCTACAAGCTGGAAGATTCCAGCCAGAAGATGAACATCTGGACATCCGCCTGGATGCCTTCTGGTTGAAGGTAGGGTAGGGAGTGGGATTTCTGTTCCCTGTTGGCAGCCACAGTTGCATTTCTACCATGACTGTAATTCAAGGTTCTGCTCTGCCCATTGGATAGAAAGAAGGAAAGCAGTTTTACAACCCAAATGGTCTGTCATGTGTGTATTAGTGGTGGGTTGCAGAGGTGCTCAGCTGGCCATTCTGAACTGGTTTCATTTTCTCTCTGAAGGTGAGCTTCCCACTGGAGAAGAGAGAGCGGGCCGTGTTGCATCGTCCCCAGTCCCTTGTCCTCTGTGCATCAGGCATGACTGCCACCAATACACGCCACGCTCCATACTGTGGCTGTCCGGACCTCCAGAGTCTCTTCCGGGGTTTTGCTGCTACGGAGTTCTTTCATTCCAGTTATGTTCAGTTTCCCAAGGTACCAGGCGGCTTCAGCCTTCTGCACATGTTTTTTATGGATCACGCCTTCCAGATGGATTCCTGCCTCCCTCAGTCTAGTGTTCTCCCCCCTCAGAGGCGTAAGGCTTCCCAGGACCTCTGGTCCATCCACTTCACCCAGATCTCCTTGGACTTTGAGGGAACAGAGAACTTCAAAGGCCACGCCTTGAATTTTGTGGCCGCCTTCCCCTTGTCCATTTGGGCTTGCCTGCCCCTCCGCTGGCAACAAGCGCAGGCACGAAAGCTGCGTATGGCCACGGAAGGGAGGCTGAAACCGTCCGCCAGCTTTGGCAGTCCTGTCCATTCTGAGGCCCTGGCCCCTGACACCATGTCCCATCCGAGGTCGAAGACTGAGCATGATCTGAAAAGCCTGTCGGGCCTCCCGGAAGCCACGGAGACCCTGAAGGAAGGCAGCGGCGCTGTGGGCGGCAGCGGGCCCCCGATGGAGCTGGAGGCCACGGCGGGCGTGCACGTGCTCGCGCACTCCCCTGCGCACGTGCGCCTGCGGCTCGACCACTACCAGTACCTGGCCCTCCTGCGCCTGAAGGAGCTGCTGCAGGGCTTCAGGAGCAGCTGACTAAGGATACAGAGGCCATGACTGGGGCTCCCCTGCAGGACCAGACAGCCTGCATTGGCGTCCTCTTCCCCAGCGCGGAGGTGGCTCTGCTCATGCATCCTCCCCCTGGGGCTGATGAGGCTGACTCTGAGGGTTCAGATACTACCAGCCTCATAGATTCAGAGCTGTCTCCTTCAGAGGACCGGGAGCTGAAGTCTGACGCCTCCTCAGAACAGGGCCCAGCAAGCCCCAAGAAGGTTCCAGAAGACAGTGGCATTGAACATCTGGATGCATCCCAGGACAGGCCATTGCCTCTCCACAGCAACGGAGAAGTACAGGATGCAGGTTCTCTTGCCCAGCAGGAGGCAGGGAAGGGCCACGAGGCAGTTGATTGCTTACAGGCCAAGAGACCTAGCAGAGCCCAGGCATCTGACTCAGCAGCGGCGTTGAAGCCCCCAGGGAGCAGGGATTCTGCTCTGAATGGACAGGGTGATCTCATCCCCTTGAAGAACATAGAAGGAGAATTATCAAGTGCTATTCACATCACCAGGGACGCCACCAAGGAGGCACTGCATGCCACCATGGACCTCACCAAGGAAGCTATGTCACTGACTAAGGATGCCCTCAGTCTGGGCAGAGACCGAATGACCTCCACCATGCACAAGATGCTGTCTCTGCCCCCGGCCAAGTGAGTGGCTCTCTGCCTCCCTCAGGCACTTCATCTTTTCCCCCTAGTCTGGCCACAGGGCTCAGGCCTCCTGCCAGGCACACTTGTAGACTGGGAAGCGCCTGTAGTCCAGGAGTGTGTGTAAAAAGGGCTAGTTAATGTGGCAAAGGCTTTAGTTTTCAGAGTTGCCTGGAGAGCAGCAGAGGAACTTTCAGGTATTTAGAGGATAATAGGTTATTTCAGTCAGAGAGATTTTATTTTCAGGGCTATATCTAATCCTGTGATGGGGGAGAACCCAGAATTATAATAAAATAACATAATCCCATGAATTTTCACATGCCTCCATGTATCTTAGTCTGGCGCAGGCAATTTTCAAGTCAACATTTATTGTTCCGTAGCATCAAGTTATCTCTTTCACTGATTCCCTATTGTTGACACAGATATACAATATCAGAATAATAATGCCAGTATGATATTTTATTCTTTTCTGTGGGCCCTTGGGTAATATTTTGTTTGACGTAATCCCACAACAGTCTATGGAGTTTGCTGCAGATGTTCGTAGCCCAATTTACAGCTGAGGAAATGGAGGCTTCAGAGACCAGAGCCCATGGATCCTGTCTTTTATACATTGAAAAGCTGGAGCTTTGGATTTGCTCTTTCTGGTGCACCTATCAATATCTGCCAGGGTAATAAAGAAGGGAGAATTTCATCCATTCATGTAACAAATATTTTCTGAGCCCTTACTGTGCCCGAGGCCCTGCGTTAGGCATTGGGGCTACAGTAGAGAGTGAGCAGAAAACACAGAAATGTGCAGTCAGAAGGGAGGGAAGGCATAGATTTTTTCTACGAGTGTCTGTGCTTCCAGAAAGGATGATGAGAACTATGGAAAGTCTTTGCCGAGAAGATCAATGGCTTTAGAGCTTTTGTTTAAGAGGATTTTCTTAAATTGGTCTCAAAGCAAAGCCTGCAAGTGGGCTACAACCTGCTTGGTCAGGATAGCCTAGGAGGAAAGAGAAGGAAAGCTTAAAAGATAAATTATGTAATAATACTAGGCCACATTTATTGACTGCTTTCTATGTGTCAGAAACTGTCCTAAATATTACAATATTAACCCAATGAATTATAAGAACCCTATAAGGAAGGAACTGATATCACTCCCCATTTTACAGATGAGGAAACTGAGGCTCAGAGAGGTAAGAAACTTACTCAAGATCACACAGCTTGTGAGTGTTGGGGTGAGGATTGAGAGCCTGAACTCCCAGTCACCAAATGTGCTGCCTTTTCCAAATGGAGATGGCTGAGGGTTGGGCACAGAGGAGAGGTGAAAGGAGAAAAGAAAGGTGTGTGTGACACCTTTCAAACACCAACACCGACTTCCCCAGGCCCAGGCTGGTGGCCTTTTCTCAGTCCTCTTTCTCTAGGACTCCCTGTGCAGTCAGCCCTGCCAGTCAGTCCATCCTGAGTATTTGTAACCCTGCGCAGTTACACTTCTCTGAAGTAGTCATCTTTTTCCTTGGCTGCTCTCTTCTTCCTTTTATCCTATAAATGTAACTGTTCCACAGCACTAGGCTATCCATATTCTGATCACTTTTATCATCGTTTTATTTTTTAAATGATAAAAATGGGGTCTTCCCTGACGGTCCAGTGATTAAGACTCCATGTTTCCACCATAAAGAGCCTGGGTTCAGTCTGTGGTTGGGGAACTAAGATCCTGCATGCCACATGGCATGGCACCCACCCCACCAAAAAATTACCAGAATAATTTGTGTTCATTTTGTGGACAATGTAGAAAATAAAAGAATAAAGAAGAAAACATAAAAGCCACTGTAATGACACTATCCAGTGCGTGTGTGGTGTGCTCAGTTGCTGCAGTCATGTCGACTCTTTGCAATCTGCAAAGGCTCCTCTGCCTGTGGGATTCTCCAGGCAACAATATTGGAGTGGGTTGCCATGCCCTCCTTCAGGGGATCTTCCCAACCCAGGGCTCGAACCCGTGTCTCTTATGTCTTCTGCATTGGCAGGCAGGTTCTTTACCACTAGGTCCACCTGGAAAGCCTGACACTATCCAGCGATAGCCCTTACTGACTTTTGGATCTTCCAGATTTTATACATATATTTATACATATATTTTATACATATATTTATGTATCCATGCGAATGCTTGTACGTGTTTACACATATGAAGTACACAAATTTTTAATAGGATTATCTTATTTTGATAGAATATAGAAAATTTCCAGTTTTATTCACTTAAGATTTCCATTCATGAAGTATTTGAATATATAATTTTTAATGGCTCTATTTTTGTTGTTGCTCAGTTGCTCAGTTGTGTCTGACTCCTTGTAACCCCATGGACTGCAGCACGCCAGGCGTCCCTGTCCTTCAACTCCTGGAGCTTGCTCAACCCAACCATCTCATGGAGCTTGCTCAAACCCAACCATCTCATCCTCTGTTGTCCCCTTCTCCTGCCTTCAATCTTTCCCAACATCAGGGTCTTTTCCAATGAGTCAGTTCTTCTCATCAGGTGACCAAAGTATTGGAGTTTCAGCTTCAACATCAGTCCTTCCAATGAACACTCAGGACTGATCTCCTTTAGGACTGACTGATTTGATCTCCTTGCAGTCCAAGGGACTCGCAAAAGTCTTCTCCAACACCACAGTTCCAAAGCATCAATTCTTTGGAGAATTGGTCTATTATATTCTTGCAAATAGATGTTTCATAATTTACTCATCCAGTTCACAGTCTAGGCCTGGGGGGTCATTTAGTCTGGTTCTACTTTTTTCTCAGGTGAAACCAATGCTGTGTTAAATGTTCTTATTTTCGTGAACATGACTCTTTATTCATATCTCAATCTTTTATTTTATTTTAGAATAAAGGTTTTATTAGAATAAAACCTAGGAAGTGGAATTATTGGGTCACACACTACAAACATTTTAAGGTTATTTTAAATTGTTTAAAGGTTCTTTTAAAAACCTGAAACAGACTGAGCGACTAATAAACACACAAGTTATATTTCAAATCCTTTAAGTCAACTTATACTAAAAATTAGTTTTATAATCAAAATTGCCTCTTTTGTGTAATTGTTTAATTTCTGCTAAACATCATGATGCCTGAAGCTATATGGAATTGGAAATTGTTTCCAAAGTATATTCTTTTACATTAGTCTGGCTATAGACAATACCAAAAAATAAAAAAAGCATTTAAATTAAAAAAAAATAAAAATAAAAACCTTAAACAATTTAAGGTTCTTCCTTCATTTAAGATGAATTTGCCAAATGTTCAGATTTACATCACTTTGCATTTTTGAATACATTTTGTTAACTCTTGAACAATATGGGAGTTAGGGGCACTGAATCTCTGTGCAGTTGAAAATCTGCATGTAACTTATAGTTGGCCTTACCTATGCTGCTGCTGCTGCTGCATCGCTCAGTCGTGTCCAACTCTGTGCGACCCCATAGACGGCAGCCCACCAGGCTCCCCCGTCCCTGGGATTCTCCAGGCAAGAACACTGGAGTGGGTTGCCATTTCCTTCTCCAGGCCTTACCTGTAGTTACCTATAAAATGGTTCCTGCATATCTGTGGTTTCAACGCATCCATAGATTCAAGTAACTGCAGATCATGTAGTGCTGTGTGTGCACGCTCAGTCGCTAAGGCGTGCCCAACTCTTTGCGACCCCATGAATCGCAGCACGCCAGGCTCCTCTGTCCGTGGGATTTCCCAGGCAAGAATACTGGAGTGAGTTGTGATTTCCTTCTCCAGAGGATCTTCCTGACTCAGGGACTGAACCTGCACCTCTTGCATTGCAGGTGGAGTCTTTACCACTGAGCCACCTGGGAAGCCAATTAGTACTAAAATATGTACTGTTGAGAAAAGAATACATATAAGTGGACCTGTGCAGCTCAAACCTGTGATGTTCAAGGGTCAGCTGTGCTTTTCCTTTTGGTTGTTTTGTCCATTGCCTCACTTCTGCAAGAGTCCTTGTTTTCAGTCCTGATTTCCTTCCCTCCCCTGCTGTTCCTTTAAAACTATCTACTGCACATAGTTCCACGTGGATCTCCAGGGGTGCCTGGAACCTCGCATGTGTAAAACTAAACTCCTTATCCCAGACCAGCTCTTTTTTTCTTTCTTTTTTGGGTGGCCTCATTCTCCTGCTCCTTTAAGCTCTGCCTTTTCCAGGCATTTGTCAGGTTCTGACCATACTTTTAAATTTAGGCATACTTCAGAATCATCTGGAGGCTTGGTAAAACATAGAGTGCTGAGCCCTACCCCCAGAGTTCCTCTTCCAGTAGGTCTGAGATAAAGCCTGAGAAGTTACTTTTTAATGAATTCTCCTTTAGATACTAATGCTCCTAGGAGGGTGACACTGAGTATAGGGCTCTAGGGAGTCTCACGTCAATTTTTCCTGTCTGCTCCCACAGGTGGAGTATTTTAGTAAACTATTAGTTGATTCCTTGTTCGATGTCTTTCCATCTCTAGCTTATTTGAAAAAGGCAGGTCAAACTTCCTAAAACACAAGTGTAATCCTATTATTTCCCTATTCTAAACCCTTCTGGCCTTTTCTTTTTTCTGAGTTGAGTTTGAACTTCTTAGTGTGGCATTATCAATTATTGTGATATATCCATATGGCACATTATTTTTTTTTAATGGACTATTTTCTAGAGCAGTTTTAGCAACATAGCAATATTGAGTAGACAGTACAGAGATTTCTCATCTGTCTCCTACACGTCATAGCTTTCAGAGCACTTGCATGCATTGTCTTTTATCCAAGGTTTTTGTGATCTGGCTGCAACTCGTGGTTAAGTGAAAAGAGCACTTAGCAAGACGTTAGGAGACTTGGGTTCTTCTTAATTCTACCTTTAGCTGAAACTGAGTCAGTTTCTTCACCTATATCATAGGAGGGTGGACTCAAAAGGTCTTTATAAGTTTCTTTAAGGAAACCTTCTAACTTTGTCTTCTGTTGCTCTTCCCCAGCAAAGCCTGTGCTCCAGCTGAGCTGCACTGCTTGCTAGTCTGCAAGGTACCTTTTGTTTTCTGGTGCCACAACTTTGTTCAGGCCGATTCTTCCCCACAGAAGGCCCTCTGTGCTGTCTCCTTCACGATCTTTCAAGGACCACCTCACACATCGTCTCTTTCCTCAGAGCCATTCCTGATCCCCTTTTCATCCTTTCCCTTTTTTGGTGTTGGCTAGCCTTGTACCCCTGTCCCTCTTACAGTGTGTGACTTCCTACCACATAGTGTTATTTGTGTATAGTCCCCTCTCTCCTGGTAGAATACACATTTTTTTTGAGGACAGGGGGTGTCTTATTCGTCACTGCCCACCACTGCTTTGTGTCTTGTGTGGTGCTTTGTATGCAGAAGTTATTCAGTAAATTCTTGAGGAATGGCTTTGGGTACAACTCATAAGCACCAGGGCTGCAGGTAGTTAAGTCTCTGCTATAGATAGGATAATCCTGAATAACCTTGACATTTACATGGGAGACCTGCCTATGCAGTTTGAAATGCTGAAATAGGAGGGTTCAGAAAGGCCCAGCAGTTGAAAAATGGTGTGACCCCCTTCTACAGAAGGTAATAGTGGACCTCAAAGTTTATGCTTAGAATAACTGTCTGGGCTGAAAAGGGTGGGTATTGCAAGGGAACGAAACAACGTGCCTCCTAAGCCACATTCGTGGTTTCTGCTTTTGTTTTCAAACAGGGAGCCTGTGGCCAAGGTAGATGAAGGGGTGGCAGCCCCCGTAAGTGGAGGTGCTGCCCGACTCCGATTTTTCTCGATGAAGAGGACAGTATCCCAGCAGTCATTTGATGGCGTCTCGTTGGATAACAGTGGCCCTGAAGACCGGATTTCAGTGGACAGTGACGGCAGTGAGAGCTTCGTGATGCTCTTGGAGTCTGGTAAGTGGAAGCAGAGCCAGGCAAAGTTGCAGAGCCTCAAGAGGGTTTTTCTGATGCCTATGTTCAGACCGGCAAGATGCAGAAGGAGCTGAGCTTTGATAAGGCGACATTTTCTTAATCAAAACCAAAGAAGAGTGAAATTTTAGTGGATTTGTGACTCTAAATTTATCCTCACATACTCTAGGTTATTGATAGGTATTTGACCCTTTTCACAGAACAACACTCAAAGAAGAGAGCACTAGTCTTACTGCCATGGAGCAATGGCAGTAGGTTAACTTGGCGGCTGTGTCAACGGTGTGTGTGTGTTTCCTATCTTTTGCTTAACTATGTATTTCATTGTTGGAAAATAACTGGGAGTTTTTTTGTCTATAGTAAAATGAGTAACTTTCAGGAGTTAGATTAAATCCCACTAGGAGTTAGGCTAGTTCTTTCAGCTTATCGAAATGAAAACTTTTAAAGTCGTCCCTTGTGTGCGTGCTAAGTTGCTTCAGTTGTGTCCAACTCTTTGCAACCCTATGGACTGTAGCCCACTAGGCTCTCTGTCCATGGGATTCTCCAGGCAAGAATGCTGTAGTGAGTTGCCATGCCCTCCTCCAGGGGATCTCCCTACTCAAGGATGAACTCGTGTCTCTTGTGGCTCCTGCGTTGCAGGTGGATTCTTTAGTGCTGAGCAACCAGGGAAGCCTAAAATCATCACTTAAGAGTATCTAAATGAAAATAAAAAGAGAGTATACTGTTTCTTAAACTGGATGGCATATCCATGTTTGTTTTGTTATTAATTTTTTGTGGAAAAATCCAAATATTTAAAAATAGAATCAAATAATGAACCTTCACCCATTACCTAGCTTGGGATATTAAGAACTCATGGCAGTTCTTTTTTTTTTTTGAATTAATTTTATTTTTATTTGGAAGGGTTTCCATTTCCAAATATGATCACAACCGTCATATGACAGATTTTGGACAAAATCTCTATTGTTACTGTCCCAGTTCATTTCAGTTCAGTCGTTCAGTCATGTCTGACTCTTTGCAGCCCCATGGACTGCAGCACACCATGCCTCACTGTCCATCACCAATTCCCGGAGTTTACTCAAACCCGTGTCCATTGAGTCGGTGATGCCATCCAACCAGGTCATCCTTTGTCATCCCCTTCTCCTCCTGCCTTCAGTCTTTCCCAGTATCAGGGTCTTTACCAGTGAGTCCATTCTTTGCATCAGGTGGCCACAGTATTGGAGTTTCAGCTTCAGCATCAGTCCTTCCAGTGAATATTCAAGACTGATCTCCTTTAGGATGGACTGGTTGGATCTCCTTGCTGTCCAAGGGACTCTCAAGACTCTTCTCCAACACCACAGTTCAAAAGCATCAATTCTTTGGCATTCAGCTTTCTTTATAGTCCAGCTGTCACATCTGTACATGACTACTGGGAAAACCATGGCTTTGACTAGACGGACCTTAGTTGGCAAAGTAATGTCTCTGCTTTTCAATATGCTATCTAGGTTGGTCATAACTTTTCTTCCAAGGAGTAAGCGTCTTTTAATTTCACGGCTGCAGTCACCATCTGCAGTGATTTTGGAGCCCAAAAAAGTAACATCTGCCACAGTTTCCACTGTTTCCCCATCTATTTCCCAGAAGTGATGGGACCAGATGTCATGGCAATTCTTATTTCATTTATTCTTCTGCCCTCTTCCCTTCTTCCCATATTTGAAGCAAATCCCAACCATATCATTTTATCCATAAATATATAAATATTTTTTATTACACATCTCTAGAAAATACAGATTTTTAACCAAATTAAGTTTTAAAAATTATGGTAGAATGTACATAACATAAAATTTACCATTGGAACTATTTTTAACTATAATTTAGTAGTATTAAGTACCTTCAGATCATTGTACAACCATCACCCACTGTCTATCTCTAGAACCTTTTCATCTTGCAAAACTGAAAGTCTATACCCATTAAACAATAACTCCTCATTCTCTCTTCCACCAGCCCCTAGCAACCACCATTCTACTTTCTGTCTCTATGAATTTGACCACTTTAGGTACCTCATGTAAATGGAATTGTACATGACTGGCTTATTTCATTTAACATGATGTGTCTGTGGTTCATTTATGTTGTATGTAGCATGTATCAGAATTTCCTTCCTTTTTAAGGCTAGTATTTATTTTTCATTTGTACCACATTTTGTTTAACCATTTTTCGATCCATAGACACTTGGGTTGCTTCCATTTACAGGCTTTTTTCAACATGACCAAATACCATTGTCACACTTTAAAAAATTAACAATAATTCCCTAAATTCATTAAATATCCAGTTAGTCTTGAAATTTCCAGTTTTCTCATGAATGTCATAAATTTTTTGTTTTTATAGTTGTCACTAGAGATTGGATCTGAGTAAAATTTTTTGACTCTCCAACTCTTGTTATCTTTCTTTTGCAGAGTCTGGTCCAGAATCTCTTCCACCAGGATCTCTTCCCAGTGCTGTGGACAGTGCTGGTGTTCAAGAGAGCCCTGTTGTGGATAGCTATGGCCAGGGGTCACCAGAGGCCAACAGTTCGGTCTCACCCAGTGGGGAAGACCTCAGTCTTCACCTGGTCAGCTGTTCTACTTTCTTCTCTGCAGAGGGTGGGCTCTCAGCTGGCGGCTTGGACTCAGCTAAGCGAGTCTCCCGTTACAGGTCTCAGTTCTGGTCCTGAAGGTGCATGAGGTGTCTCTGGGGATTGAGGTACGTGGTGAGGACCTGACTGTGGCCCTGCAAGCAGAGAAGCTGACCCTCCAGCAGCCGGGCACCGTGGGACTCTGGCAGTTCCTGCACGGACAGTGCTCAAGTAAGGATGGTGGGATTCCAGGAGAGCTGGTGGGATTTAAAGAAAAGTTATGACCAACCTAGATAGTATACTCAAAAGCAGAGACATTACTTTGCCGACTAAGGTCCGTCTAGTCAAGGCTATGGTTTTTCCTGTGGTCATGTATGGATGTGAGTGTTGGACTGTGAAGAAGGCTGAGCACCGAAGAATTGATGCTTTTGAACTGTGGTGTTGGAGAAGACTCTTGAGAGTCCCTTGGACTGCAAGGAGATCCAACCAGTCCATTCTGAAGGAGATCAACCCTGGGATTTTTTTTGGAAGGAATGATGCTAAAACTGAAACTCCAGTACTTTGGCCACCTCATGCGAAGAGTTGACTCATTAGAAAAGACCCTGATGGTGGGAGGGATTGGGGGCAGGAGGAGAAGGGGACGACCGAGGATGAGATGGCTGGATGGCATCATGGACTCAATGGACACGGGTTTGAGTAAACTCCGGGAGTTGGTGATAGACAGTGAGGCCTGATGTGCTGCAGTCCATGGGGTCGCAAAGAGTCGGACACGATTGAGCGACTAAACTGAACTGAACTGAGGAGGAGGACAGTCAGAACTTAAGTTGCTCCTGTCCTGTGCTCCAGGGGCAGCCAGCCTAGTGCCAAGTCCTTGGTGCTTCTCTCCAGCAGCCTTTAGGGGGAGGAAGAAGTCTAACGAAGCCTCCTTCTCACAAGGAGCCTCCCAGAGCTCTCCCTGAGGCTTTGTGCCCAGCGGGCTAGTCGCCATCCTCACCTCCCAGGTGCTCCTTACCCTCATATGAGAGGACAGTGTCCACTTCTTGGTTTGTGGGGCTGCTAACATCAAGCTGTATTGATCAGGGAGCTTCTGATTCAGTCCTTTGATGTAAATTATCATTTATACTTTAAAAGATGGCAGGAAAAATCTGGACTTAAACTACATGCTTCATTTTTAAAAAATTTTATTTTTAAATATTGAGTAGATATGATTGTAAAGTAGAATGCTTATTAGAATACATATATAAGGTATAAAATAATCACAATACAATGAATGCATGTACCTACTACCTAGTTTAATAAATAGAACAGTACCATTAAGTTTGAGCCCCGAGAGACCCTCTCCAGAACCTTCCTCTTGCCTCTCACCTATCATAAGGGATCACTATCCTGAATTTGTATTTTTCATTTTCTTGCTTTACAGTTCTTCCACATGTTTTTTTTTTTAATCAGTGTATTATTTAGCTGTGTAGGCTTTTGAGTTTTTCTAAGTGGAATTATTGTTTATATTCTTTTGTGATTTTCTCCTTTCAAATACTATGATATTCTTCAAATCCTTCTAGGTTGTTGAGTTAGCTATAATTCATTCATTTTTACTACTTTATAATATTCTATTGTAGAAATGTATGACTTTTTAAAAAACTGCTTTAATGAGGTATAATATGCATGCTATGAAATTAATTCTTTGTAAGTGTGTACTTTGATAAGTATTAGTAAGCTTCCAGAGTTCTGCAACCATCACCATCACCCCCAAAATCTCTCTTGTACTCATTACTCTGTTTACTTCTTCATTCTATTCTGAACAGACATGTGGTTTGTTTCCACTTTTTTTTGCTGTTTCAAATAGGATTATTTTGACATGCCCATCCTTGTATATGTCTCCTGTTATATATGTTGGAGAGTTTCTCCAGGTTTATATTCCTGAGGAAATAATTGCTAGGTCATTAGGGTAGGTATAGCTTTAATTTTGCTAGATAATGGCCCCCCCTTTTTTTCCCAGAATGGTTGTACCAATTTACAGTTATATAGGTATGTAAGTTGTTTCATAGCCTTGGCTGCACCTGAGGTTATTCTTTATGCAGTTTTGAGTAAATTAGCAAGATCCTGCTTGGCTTCCTGAGAGAAAGAGGAGAAGATCAAGACTTGGAGAAAGGAAGAGATGATCAAATTTAGCAGAGTTGAGGGTCCACTGTTTGTTTATTCATTTCTGGCTGCACTGTATGGCTTGTACGATCTCAATTTCTCAACCAGGCGATGAACCTGGGACCTAACAGTGAAAGAGTTGAGATCTAACTACTAGACCACCAGGGAAATCCTGAGGGTCCTCTGTTTTAGCTTCACCTTGGCCATTAGCCCACTGCCTCTGATTCTAAGCAAGACCAGCTTTTTAATTGATCTTTAATGTCCCTTCTACCATGACAGGCATTAAAGCAAAGTGTCCAAGCCCATGGTCTTTGCAGTCAGGCAGCTTACATGCAGCTCCTACCTTGCTACTTGCAAACTGTGTTACTTTAAAAAAAATTATTTATTTGCTTTTGGCTACACTGGCTCTTCGCTGCTGTATATGGGCTTTCTCTAGCTGCGGTGAGCAGGGAGTACTCTCGAGTTGCAGCATGTGGGCTTCTTCTTGAGTGGGTTCTGCTGTTGCAGAGCACAGGCTCTAGGACATGGGCCCCAGTGGTTGTGGTGCAAGGGCCTTGCTGCCCTGCGGCATGTGGGGCCTCCCCAGAGCTCGGAGCAAGCCCTGTCCCCTTCCCGGCAGGCAGACTCCGAACCACCAGACCACCAGTGAAGTCCACAAGCTTTGCTACTCTGGCAAGTTACTCTCTGTGCCTTAGCTCTTTCATCTGTAAAATGGGAAGATAATAATACTTCTGGTACAGAGTTGTTATGAATATTCAGTTCAGTTCAATCACTCAGTCGTATCCAGTTTTTTGCCACCCCATGGGCTGCAGCACGCCAGGCCTCCCTGTCCATCACCAACTCCTGGAGCTTACTCAAACTCATGTCCATTGAGTCAGTGATGCCAACTAACCATCGCTTCCTCTGTT
Source organism: Aepyceros melampus (assembly GCA_006408695.1). Lineage (NCBI taxonomy): Eukaryota > Metazoa > Chordata > Mammalia > Artiodactyla > Bovidae > Aepyceros > Aepyceros melampus. Next base: position 98,084 of record SJXQ01006785.1, on the reverse strand, counting down.
GTCCCCTTCTCCTCCTGCCTTCAATCTTTCCCAGAATCAGGGTCTTTTCAAATGATTCCGCTCTTTGCATAGGTGGCCAAAGAATTGGAGTTTCAGCTTTAGCATCTGTCCTTCCAATGAATATTCAGGACTGATCTCCTTTAGGATGGACTAGTTGGATCTCCTTGCAGTCCAAGGTACTATCAAGAGTCTTCTCCAACACCACAGTTCAAAAGCATCAATTCTTCGACGCTCAGCTTTCTTTATAGTCCAACTCTGACATCTATACATGACCACTGGAAAAACCATAGCCTTGAATAGACGGATCTTTGTTGGCAAAGTAACGTGTCTGCTTTTGAATATGCTATGTAGATTGGTCATAACTTTTCTTCCAAGGAGTTAAGTGTCTTAATTTTATGGCTGCAGTTACCATCTGCAGTGATTTTGAAGCCCCCAAAAATAAAGTCAGCCACTGTTTCCCCATCTATTTGTCATGAAGTGATAGGACCGGATGCCATGATCTTAGTTTTCTGAATATTGAGCTTTAAGCCAACTTTTTCACCATCCTCTTTCACTTTCAAGAGGCTTTTTAGTTCCTCTTCACTTTCTGCCATAAAGGTGGTGTCATCTGCATATCTGAGGTTATTGATATTTCTCCCAGCAATCTTGATTCCAGCTTGTGCTTCTTCCAGCCCAGCGTCTTTCATGTTGTGCTCTGCATATAAATTAAATAAGCAGGGTGACAATATATAGCCTTGATGTACTCCTTTTCCTATTTGGAACCAGTCTGTTGTTCCATGTCCAGTTCTAACTGTTGCTTCCTGATCTGCATATAGGTTTCTCAAGAGGCAGGTCAGGTGGTCTGGTATTCCCATCTCTTTCCGAATTTTCCACAGTTTATTGTGATCCACACAGTCAAAGGCTTTGGCATAGTCAATAAAGCAGAAATAGATGTTTTTCTGGAACTCTCTTGCTTTTTCCATGAGCCAGTGCATGTTGTGTGGTTTATTTCATCACAATAAACTGTGGAAAATTCTGAAAGAGATGGGAATACCAGACCACCTAACCTGCCTCTTGAGAAATCTGTATGCAAGTCAGGAAGCAACAGTTAGAACTGGACATGGAACAATAGANGGAATTTCCCACAGTTTATTGTGATCCACACAGTCAAAGGCTTTGGCATAGTCAATAAAGCAGAAATAGATGTTTTTCTGGAACTCTCTTGCTTTTTCAATGATCCAGCAGATGTTGGCAATTTGATCTCTGGTTCCTCTGCCTTTTCTAAAACCAGATTGAACATCAGGGAGTTCACGGTTCACGTATTGCTGAAGCCTTGTTGGTTATATTTTCAAGTGAGTTCCTTTGCAGATGTTTCAACAATACCAAGAAAGTGTTCGTCTAACTGGATATTGTGAAAGGATTAATTCAGAAAGATACAGTTCAACCAATACAGAGTCAAATGCACATACATATAGACAAACATCACGCTCAGTGCTAAGAGTAACTCTTTCTCATTGAGGAACTGGTAAAATTCCTAGTCAAGTGAGACCAGGGAAATTACCTGATCCACTAGAAGCTTCTCCTTTAGCTGTTTGCCTCTGTATTGGATATTAATTCTCTTCCTGTTTAGTTAGTCTCATGTTCCAGGACAGCCTGTGTTTTGACAGTTCCAGGTTGGGTCATGGATTTTACAGTGTTTACCTAGGACTGTTCTCTCTGTCTATACAGAGTAGACTCTCCTGCTACTGCCCTTCACCACCTCCATTCCTAACTTGCTACTGCATTTGTCTGTGCAATGATGAAACATAAGAAGGCCTGCTACCTTTGGGGAAGGCTCTGCAGAATGTCTGATCCATCCTGTTGTTTTGTCTTTATACTTTCTTGAATCCTCCAGTTCTGTGTGTCCTGTGACACTTTTCATTGATCCAAATAACCCACAGCTAAGTCCTAAGCACTTCTGTCCCATGAGTTTCCGTTCCTCCTAATATAATAACATAATCCAATCACCTAGTGTCTTGTTGTTCACTTTTTTCTCACACTCGTAGGGCTTTGCTTGTGTATAAACAGAGTTTTAATTTTAAATATTTGTTCAGCTTTGGTGTACAGGAAAGTTTTATATTTTCACAGTGATGTTTTATCTTACTAGATTTTGTAATACTGAGATATGGGTGATTTTTCTATTTACTTCCTAGCATTTATTGGTGATATCTTTTTAAAATGTTTTTTTAATTGTATAAAAGTTACACAATATGCAACATACTATTTTAACCATATTTAATTGTACGTCCAGTGGCTCTAAGTATATTCAGTTTGTTATGCAACTCACCATCACCCATCTCCTGATTTTTTTTACCTTCTAAAACTGAAACTCTGTCCCCATTAAATACTAACTCCCTCATTTCCCCTTTCCACTCCCTCCGCTGGCCCCTGGCACCTACCTGTGTGCATTCTGATGCCATGAATTTGACTTTTCTAGGTATCTCATATATGTGGACTCAAACAGTATTTGTCTGCACCCAAACCCCAATACGTTGGCCACCTGATGCAAAGAGCCAACTCATTGGAAAAGACTTTGATACTGGGAAAGATTGAGGGCAGGAGGAGAAGGGGATGACAGAGGATGAGATGGTTGGATGGCATCGTCAACTTAACAGACATGAGTCTGAGCAAACCCTGGGAGATAGTGAGGGACAGGGAAGCCTGGCATGCTGCAGTCACAGGGTTGTAAAGTTTCAGACATGACTGAGCAACTGAACAACAAATGTATATTACAATACATGTTTGTAGGACATATTAGTGATATCTTTTTACCAGCTGCAAGTGATATCTTTTTACCAGCACGCATGAGTGCACCCTGGATTGCAAAGCCAGGAGCCACCCCAGGAGGGGAGTAGCAAGTCAAGAAGGCACTTTGAGTGATAAAGATGTCAGTACCGGCACCTCCTGTTTCAGAGGGGAAAAAAACACAATGTGTTAGAAGCTGAGGGGAGAATTTATCTCGTATGTTTGGAATCTGTAACAAACTAATTTGTTCCCCGAAGATAGTTCTATAAGAAAGAAAGTCTGAGTAGAGGAAACCGATTGCAAGGAGGTAGATCTCTTTTTTGAAGCTAGATGGTCAGGGAGGAACTCTGGTGGGACCCACTCAACACGAGCTGGGCAAATACCACCTCCAGCTGGGTGCTTGCTCAGGGCTGGAGCCTCCGGAGACAAGCCAGTGGCAGCATGCCTGTGCTGCCAAATGAAGATGCCACTCAGAGCTGAGGGGAAAGGGTTAATTCAGCTGAGGCTTTGCTGGCTTCCGCGAGAAGCTGAAGGGAAAACCACACCGAGGAACTCATGAGCCTTCATGAAAGTTTAATTTGGTTTCATGAAAAGGGAAAGACTTGTATCTGATCTTCCTGTCTTTATTAAAGGAAGGATGAGCTCTTAGGACAGAGGTGGAAATGAAAGTGTTAGTCGCTCAGTCATGTCCGACTCTTTGCTACTCCATGGACTGTAGCCCACCAGGCTCCTCTGTCCATGGAAATCTCCAGGCAAGACTACTGGAGTGAGTAGCCATTCCCATCTTCAGGGGTGCAGCTAGGTAAAACCATGACTCCAGACATTGAGCTTTGCATGTGTGTGAAAGAAAGAGAGACTGAGAAAGAGACCCAAAGGAAAGGTGTTAACGCAGGACCAAACTCAGGTTCTGGTAGGGGCAGGGGAATTTCTAACTCAGGCCTCATATACACAAAAGTCCTCAAATGGAGCTTTTTTCCCAATGAATTCGATGCTCAGCAGGACTGACTGAAGTCAATTTCCTCAAGCAAACTTCAACACTCACTGGGGCCTGAAATACTGCAAATTCATGTTTTAAAATAAACTGTATAATTATTCTATGTAAATCATAATTATATTGCTTTGTAATTTTCTCCACTAAAAGTGTTAATTTATTCCAAGTCAACATTTAAAACAGGCCACAATTTTTGTAAGCCTGTTTTGGCAGTCTTCCATGTTTTTTTTGATGGAATGAGAAACTCTTAAATGGGGCATAGCCAGGGCTGCTAAAATGACCCTGATTTGAACCAGAACCCAAGTAACAACCACATCAATAACAAAAGCAATTGCTAATAATAATAGTGATAATAATAATAGTAACACTGACATAATAATAGCAGTTACTCATCATCTCTCTCCTAGGAGCTATAGTACATTATTCCCGTTAACAATCCCAGTTCTTGAAGCCCGCTCTGTGCTGAACACTTGTGGGAGGAAGTGACCACTTTCTAATACGCATTGGCATCTTGCAACTACTAAGTGTGTCTTCTACTTATTAAGAGTCAGCTTGTTTGTTCTCAAAACAGTTTATGCCAGTTGTCCTGGTTATCAAATATTTCATTAGCTACTAGGTAATATGATGAAATGGGGCTTCTTGGGTGGCTCAGTGTTAAAGAATCCACCTGCCAATGCAGGAGACATGAGTTCCATCCCTGGGTTCAGAAGATCCCCTGGAGGATGAAATAACAACCCACTCCAGTATTCTTGCCTGGAGAATCCCATGGACAGAGGAGCCTGGCAGGCTACAGTCCAAGAGGTCTCAAAAGAGTCAGACATGACTTAGCGACTGAATATCAACAACAAAATATGATGAAGTACAATATCAAGAACCAAGTTACTATTGCTTCAAACACCAACCTGAATGCACTGGAAACAATTTATTGAGCATATAAACTAGGCTTTCTGCTGGGCAGGTTGTACGTGCCTTATCTTCTTTTTCTGTTGTTCAGTTCAGTTCAGTCCAGTCACTCAGTCGTGTCCGACTCTTTGCGACCCCATGAATCACAGCACGCCAGGCCTCCCTGTCCATCACCAACTCCCAGAGTTCACTCAGACTCACGTCCATCGAGTCCGTGATGCCAACCAGCCATCTCATCCTCGGTTGTCCCCTTCTCCTCCTGCACCCAATCCCTCCCAGCATCAGAGTCTTTTCCAATGAGTCAGCTCTTCTCATGAGGTGGCCAAAGTACTGGAGCTTCAGCTTTAGCATCATTCCTTCCAAAGAAATCCCAGGGTTGATCTCCTTCAGAATGGACTGGTTGGCTCTCCTTGCAGTCCAAGGGACTCTCAAGAGTCTTCTCCAACACCACAGTTCAAAAGCATCAATTCTTTGGCACTCAGCCTTCTTCACAGTCCAACTCTCACATCCATACATGACCACAGGAAAAACCATAGCCTTGACTAGATGGACCTTAGTCAACAAAGTAATGTCTCTGCTTTTGAGTATGCTATCTAGGTTGGTCATAACTTTTCTTCCAAGGAGTAAGCGTCTTTTAATTTCATGGCTGCAGTCACCATCTGTAGTGATTTGGAGCCCAAAAAAATAAAGTCTGACACTGTTTCCACTGTTTGCCCATCTATTTCCCATGAAGTGATGGGACCAGATCTACCCCCCAAATTAGATATCATCTTTAGTGATAGCCAAAGTGAAGCTCAGAGATCTTAAGCAACATATTCCAGGTTAGAAACTAATAAGTACTGGAACCAAAATATAATTCCAGGCTGTCAGACTCTAAAGACTTGCCACCACTGTGAAAGTGAAGTCGCTCCGTCATGCCCAGCTCTCAGCGACCACTACTGTAGGACCAGCCAATATACACCTGTGCCTGGTATTGCATTAGGAGGAGGAATAGGGCTGAAAAGCCACAAATCTGTGCCCTTGAGTAGCTCAGAGTCAGACAAGGAAACAGACCACTACAAAGCATGTTTATGATATGGGAGAAGGACCTGGGACTCACTGGGTTCATTGGGAATGCCAATATGGTGCATCTGACGCCAGCTGGAGGAGAAAGAACTGGAGAGAGCTTCTGGAAGGGGCAATTCTAGCTTGAGTCTTATAATCTGAGCAGGCAGTTACTAGGCCTGTGTGCCACATTCTGCCCCATCACAGCAGCCTGCTTTATCACAGCCTTTCCCTGGTGAAATTCAGTCCTTGCGACCCAGCCTGGCCAGGTGCTCTGAATGTCTGCTGGAGGATGGGGGGCAGGTGGGAGCAGAGGTGGAGTCTGCCCCCTCCATGCTTGTGGTCTGGATGTCACTGCTGCCCTCAGGCCCCCTAAATGCCACTGTGCTTTTCTGCAAGGAAAGTGGGGCTCTGTCAAAAAAGCCGGAAATCGCTGACCTTGTCTGCTTCATCAGAATAAAGACAATGAGTGAAGGTGGGTAGGAGGCTCCGGGGACTCTGGCAGCCTCATTTGAAGTGAGAACTGCTAAGCCTGCCATATTTAATGGCAGGCCTGGGAGTGTGGTTGAAAGCACGCAGGCGGTTCCTCACTTGACTCTCGCGTGCCCTGTAACACTGCCTCCGGGCCTTGCTAAGTGGTGGCTCCATCCCACCGTGGACGGGGGCCAAGGGACCCGTGAAGAGGCTCAGACAGCTCCTTACCTGCCAAGCCTGCAGGTTTCTTTTCCTTTTTTTTAGCTCTTCGTTTGAAAGAAATTGGCTTTTCTTCTTGTGGGGTCTCTGAGGTTCTTGGGAGGCCATGAAAAGCTTCAGAAACAGTTCAAAATGTGGTGCTGATGAGAAGACAGAAGGAACGGACAACCTCTAATGGAAGCTGAAGTCATCATAACAGCCTGGGGGCCCCCAGACCTCATTCTCCTTATTGTCAGCTGCCTTTTAAAAGAGGAAATCTTGATGACTGGTCAAGATGGCTAATTGGCAGTTATCCCATTACACAGCATTCCTGGATTAAAAGCTTTCTGTGGTCCCTGGGATTTCAGCAGGTACAGATGTCAATTGATCCTTTGGCTATGTTTGAGCTCAGTACCAAGTCTCCTGGGAATTGCCCAGAGAGTCTCGCCCATCTCTCTGGGGCCAACCAATAGCTGGCAACTGGATTCAACAGTGATGTTTTCTTCTTTGCCTACTGACATCTGATCAAAGTCTTAGCCCATCAATTACCCAAAAAAAAAAAAAAAAAAAAGGTAAAATAAAAGCTGCAGAATCAACACTTTAAAAAAGCCTTCTCAACTTTTCAGGATGTCTAATTAATGATGTGAGTGGGCAATTTGCTGCAGCCCTCACTGATTAATTTATCAAATGCTGAAGCCTTTCTTGTTTGCCTCTCAGTCCAATTAGTTAAGTGTTGGATGTGACGAGCAAGGCAGTATCTCCAAGAAATCCCTCATGAATTCGTGTTCATGATGTGTTCTCAGTTGTGTCCGGCTCTCTGTGACTCCATGGACTGTAGCCCACCAGGCTCCTCTGTCCATGGCATTTCCCAGGCAAGAATACTGGGTTGCCTTTTCCTACTCCAGTGGATCTTCCTCACCCAGGGATTGAACTCATGTCTCTTGTGTCTCCTGCATTGGCAGGCTGATTATTTATCCACTGTGCCCTTGGGAAAGCCCTGCCACTCCCTTTCAGGATCCTTCCCCCAGCCCACTCTGGGGGCATCTTTCCCCTCCCTGTTCTTCTGGGCAAATCGCCCAAGCCTGGCTCCTAAGAACCCAGCCTGTCCTGCCTTCTCTGGATGAGCGGTCCAAGAAAAGCTGTGGTTGAGAACAAAGCCACATGTCTGTTAGCTGTCCCCAAAGGGCCCTAGCTACTGCCTTCCTGCCAGCGGTCCCCAGCCCACCACTTGATTAGGCTCAATTTAGCTCTTTGCAACAGATCGACATGCATTGCTCTCTAATTAATAACAGACAAGAAGAGCTCATGTGTGTCTGGTGTGTCATCATCTGTGAAGCGGCTTTCACACCTGTTGTCATGAAGTATCTAGGACAGTAATTATTACCATCTCCATTTAGCAGAGGAGAAAGCTGATGCTTCAATAGGCAGCTGTAAATGGTGCAGGTTCACTGTGTCCTTTATCTAATTGCTTCTGTTGTGATGAATTGAACATCCACCCTGAAACTCAGCGTACCACAAGGAGCATGCATTGAACTCACTGATCTGTGCACTAGTTGTGAGTCCGTTGATTTGGACTGGGTTTGGCTGGGGAGGTTTGATTTTGTGCCCTTGAGGCCCTTGTTCTTCCTCTGGGACAGGGCACTGTCCAGGGTGTGTTGTTCCCATGGTGATGGGAGGAGATTTCAGAGCCTGGACTTGGAGCTGGCACACAGTTATTTGAGCCTCATTCTGTTGGCCAGTGGGGGTCATATTGTTGAACCACGCCAAGGATTGGGAAAATACACTCTATTTCCTCCGAGAAGGAAGTGGCAACCCACTCCAGTATTCTTGCCTGGGAAATCCCGTGGGCGGAGGAGACTGGCGGCTACAGTTCATGCGGCTGCAGAGTCGGATAGGCTTAGTGACTAAACCGCCACCGCCACTCTGTTTGCTATAGTAGGAGGTGCTGCCAGATCGCAAGGCAAGAGGTCAACATTCAGGAGGGATGAAGAATCGCAGTGCTGGGACCCAGGCTGGGCTGCCCCAAATGTGCCATAGTGGAATTAAATTTATGAAATGACCAGTGCAAAATGGACACCCTTACCCTTTTTACTTGTCTTTCTGAAAGCAGGAAATAAATCTCTGATGTGAAAGGTGAACACCCTGTATGGGGAGAGAGAAGGACCCACTTATCACCAGAAACAGAAAATTTGGACAGAGAATCCTGTATAGAAGTATCTTGTTACTTAATTTCCTACCCTGTGACCTGACTGTTTAGATTCTTCACTAACTGAGCAAATAAGATTTTCATTTCCTGGTTCTGTTAGTTCCTCACAATTATTGTTTATCTAGAAAGTCTAAAGGCTGCCTGTGTTGGCCACTTCTTAGGTCCTATTTCTATGCAACCACCATGAGCATGAATTAAAATGTGTTTCTTTTTCTCTCTTAATCTGTCTTGTGTCAACATTAGGGTTAGTCCAGCCAGAAGAACTCAAGAAGGTCGAGGGGTAATTTTCTCTTCACCTACAGTGTCCAGCAGTGCAATCTATTATAGAACCAAAAATCCAGCTGGGGTTTTACTCTCAATTATCAACTTTTTCATGATACAAATATTTTAGAAGTGTCTATTGTGTGTAAGACACTTTAAAAAAATGGGGACTGAACAAGAAAAAGTCGCTGCTGTTACGCAATTTAGTAAACAAAAAGAGGAAAGTAGCCAAAAAAGAAAAAAGTTCAGCTCGTGATATAGACAATGCAGACTAGGAGCTGGGAAATGTCTGTGAAGAGCCAGAGAGTAAATAGGTTTTGTGGGCCCTCCAGTCTCCGTGGCAATTACTCATCTCAGAGTTGTGGCATGAAAGCAAAGACTGAAAAGATGTCATTGCTTTTCAATCAAACCTTATTTACAAACCTTGTTTTGCAAGAGCCAAAAAAGTCCAGAGAATTAAAATAACGATAAGCTATCCCTTTGTGCTGTTGTTGTTTAGTCACTGAGTCATGTCTGACTCTCTGGCAGCCTCATAGACTGTAACTGACCAGGCGCCTCTGTCCATGGAGTTCTCCAGCAAGAATACTGGAGTGGGTTGCCATTTCCTTCTCCAGGAGATCTTCCTGACTCAGGAATCAAACCCACATCTCCTACCTTGCAGGCAGATTCTTTACCACTGAGCCACCAGGGGAGCCCCGTCCCTTTATATACTCGGCATAAAAAAGACCAGATAGAAACCTGCAGTGTTCAAAGACAGCTCTGAGGAGGGGGCAGGGAGAGCCTACGAGGAGGTGGTGTTGAGCTCGGCTTCGCAGGATGTATGGAAGTCTAGCAGGCAGGGAGGGATGAGAAGACTTGGGAGACAATGGACTGGAGAAACAGTTGTACGTGTACTGAGAGAAATAACCATCAGTGAAGCCTTGGCGAGTGAAATGCCCATCACCCGTAACCCCACCCAGGGCCCTAGGGACTCTTGAAGCCCAGGCGTCTAAGGATGGCCAAGCAACAGCTGAGGTATGGAGTAAAAATCCCAAGGGCAGAGCTCTGTTAGCCGTGGGGTTCTGAGTCATAGGAGCGGTGATCTTGTTCCTTTTTTAAGTTTATCTTTGGCCGTCCTGGGTCTGCAGCACACGGCTTCTCTTGCCCTAGGCCCTAGAGAGCGCAGGCTCAGTAGTTGCGGCACGTGGACTTCTCTTGTTACCACGCTTGGGCTTAGTTGCTCCACAGCATGTGGGATCTTAGTTCCCTGACCAGGGATCGAACCCATGTCCCCTGCATTGGAAGGTGGATTCTTAACCACTGGACCACCAGGGAAGTCCCTGAAGTGGTGATCCTGCAACCACTGAGCCAGCGTCCCATCTTGTAGGAGAGCAGGCAAGTGGTGCTCCATAGGATGAGGGGAGGGAGGCGAAAGGTCCCACAATCTCTCCCAGTCCTACAAGGTGTCTAAGGCTTCTCTGAACTGTGCTTCTCTTTGGTGGGACCCTTGTGTTCTCGGTGAACAGAAACTGTATCTGAGCAGAGTGAGGTATGGGCCTGTCTTAAATTGTGATGAAAGGAGAAAGTCTGAATTTGATGGACTCTATATCAATGAGGCTGGGAAAATTCTACAGAATGAGACCCACAGCTACTGGGAACACTGGGAACATATCCCGAAAAAACTGATACAGGGAATGGAGAGGCTTCTGAAACGCGCTGTGACCAAGTGACCTGGAGTAAATCTCTACACACATCAGATGCTTCACTTATTCATCTCTCAGCCTAGCTACTCATTTACCAAGCATTTATTTGAACGCCTTCTGTATGCTGGGCAGTTTACAGGGTACCTTGATGCTGTCCATGCAGAACCTGCCGTCTAGTGGAAAAGGTGGATAATCATCACACCATTATCATCGTGAATGAAGGCTCCCAACTGTGGTATGTGGCTGGGTTGGGAGGTCCTTGTTCTCTGAGAGAGTTCAACAGGGGAGATTTGACCTAATCAGGGTATCTGGGAAGACTGCCATGAGGAAGTGGCAACCGAGCTGAGATACACAGGATAGGAAGGAATTGACTAGGTGAAGATGGCAGGAAAGGACCTTCATGCAGAGAGACCAGCATGTACAAAGTTTCTGTGGCTGGAGGGTACCTGGTACTTACTAGGGACAGAAATGAGTCCCGGATTGCTCAAACTGAGTGTTACAAAGAGGATGTGAGAGATGGACAGAAGAAGAAGCCAGACCCCAGGGGGTCACTGTATTGGAAGATCACGTTAAACACATCCGCATTGATCCCAAGTCTGAGAAACCACATGAGTGTGCTAAGCAGAGAGGTGACCTAAATTCATTTGCATCTTGAAATGATCCCTTTGATTGCTTTGTGGGGAACAGTTAGGAGGGGGCCAAGCTGGGAGTCAGGTGGAAGGAGCATTGCCTTGTTTATATGAGAGATGACCATGATTTGAACTACGATGGTGACTTAAGAAGCAGAATGAAGTGAATGTGAGAAACACTTCAAAGATTTTCAAAACTTCAAGGTTTGCATTGGAGTTGGTAAAGGGGAGGGAGGTATGAAGGAGGACCTGAAGCTTTGGCTTGCCCAGCCAGATGGTGGGGGTCACTCTCTGAGCAGGGGGTCCCCAGAGTCTAGTCGTCTGTAAAATCGGGATAATCGTGCCAATCCTGCTTCCCTTGTGGGGTCGCTGCCAAGCCCCAATGAGATGAGTGTGTGACAATGCTTTGTGGATCGTGTGGTTGCAGACCTGTAAGCTATTATTATTTCCCCAGCTACAGTCGTTAAGGGCTCAGCGGTGCCCTGCAACCAAATCTTCAAAGGAAATCTAAGTTCTCACTGAGAAGCAAACAAAACAAGTTCATTCCATCTTGGCAACAATCAGAAAATCAGACAGAATAAAATCCTTGGGAGAAAAAAAATGTCTTTTGCCAGAGCTGCAGCCCACTCAGGAACTTTAAGTTCCAAGCCTCCAACTCAGCCGAAACCTCTTCCATTTCTAGCTCTTCTCATCATTGGAAAAGGTAATGCAGTGAGTGAGGGAAATGTCCCTTACTAGGAGACTTTCTGGACCTTTTTTGCACTTGCAAAATAGTATCTTGAATGACCCCCAAGTCATTCAGAAATGAGGAGACTTCACTGGCTTATCAACACCATCAATGCTTCATGCAACATGTAGCATGGATTTTTCTTCCTCTTTAAGGAGACATCTTCCTGTCTTTCCTGCCTTGGAATAAAATGCATTTTATGGATTTCAGGGTGTCTTCTTCTTTCACAGATTATGGCAGTTGTGAGGATGTTCAAAGGTACACAGATCACCACTAGATGGCAAGCCTCAAATGTCCAGCTAGGTTTATCAGCTGCACAAAAAAGTCCCCAAGTCTCCAATGGACCTTGTGAGTCCTCTTATGCCTGATGCTTCTAAGAACTAAGTCCATACTCTGCAGCATCACATTAGTGAGCCACTTGGCTCCAACTCTGACTTTCCTTTCTGCCAGCTGCTTTTTCTCACCACTCTCCATGGTTATAGATACACTGTCCTCTGACCCTACAGAAATACTCCTTATCATGCCCAAGTTGACCCAGTGTCAGATTCCTTGGCTTCTAACTAACTTCCTCTCACTCCCCCAGATTCAGCAGAAGCATCTGCCCTCTTTGGGTTCTCTGAATGGGCCCAAGTCATTCTCCACTTTGGGTCATCGCAGTAGCTCTTCCCATGGCTTGGCAAGCTCTTCTCTCAAGTGTGCGCTTGGTTGACTCCTTCTTTCCACAAAGATTTTAGTGTGGAGGTTTCTCTGAGAGTCCTCTTCCAGGATTGCCGCTTCTCATTGTCCATGTTGGGCACTGCACAACT
>SJXQ01006785.1:50864-85353 GCA_006408695.1 Aepyceros melampus | reverse complement strand
TCAGAGTTTGTGCTCATGGTATGTGTTAGAGTTGGACAGGCATGGTCAGCACGACCATGCCGGGGGGGCCCTTGTCATCTCTGATGTGCACTCTGATGATCTTCCCACCCAGCCCCAGTCATTTTATATATTTTTTTCACCCTTTCAGATTTTTCCCACTGTACCTAACATTGTCCAAAATAATTTCATTGAATCTTTTATTTACTTCTTTACTGTCTACCAGCTCAGGGTAGACTGGAAGCTGCATGAGAGCATAAGTTGTCACTTTCTGCTTCACACTGTAGCCCCAGTGCCTAGAAGAGTGCCTGGGAGATCCTAACTGCTCAGTAAACATGTCTTAACTCCAAGGACTGAAATGTAAAGGGGCATCAGAAAGGACAGCAACCAGGAACTGAAAAGTCACAGCGTGTGCATCCTAAGTCACTTCAGTCGTGTCCGACTCTCTGAAACCTCATGGACTATAGCCCTCCAGGCTCTTCTGTCCATGGAATTTTCCAGACAAGAATATTGGAGTGAGTTGCCATTTCCTACTCCAGGGGATCTTCCTGATCCAGAGGTCAAACCGGCGTCTCCTGTGTCTGTCTCTTGCATTGGCAGGCAGATTCTTTACCGCTGCACCACCTGGAAAGTCCAAAGACTACAGAGGGGGACCAATAAAAGATGTCAGATCTCTGGACCCAAATACAGAGAAGGTGCTTGAGGAAAACAAAATTGTTAGAAAAGGTGAAACTTGAGAAAATGATCAAGATGCTAAAATGAAGATTATCACAATGCTCCCGGATGGAGACACTCGGCAAATGGATGGTTGTAATCCATTCTCCCAGTCGATGGAGCTTGAAGCCTTCACAGAATGTGTTGTAAATCCTCCAAACACCCCCAAACATCACCCTATTAGTGCCTTGGTGTTTCAGTGTGCTTGGAGACATCTTTTCAACTGAAAGATCACTAAAAAATGAGAGCTCTGAGCAGCCTGTAAGATCTGAGGAGGCTCAAGTGCTTAAGTGGTTCTGGCTGCAATCAGCGCTGCAGAGATGCCTGGAATCAGACACGAAATTAATTGAACGGTGGAGAATTGACAGAATGGAGAAGAGGCACAGAATAGGCGACCTAAAGAAATACCGATGTTTGATGAAAATAATTATGCATTTGTTTGCTCACAAAGGGCAGGGGCTATATCACATGTGCTTCTTCTTTTTCTTGTCTCTAATAGCAGTTCTTATGATGCTGGGCTCAAGGGAGGCATGACTGTATGTTTGTGAAAGGAATGTTCATGTTGGAATGGATGTAAGTAAGAGTAAAGCATTAGTTGTTTAGTTGTGTCTGACTCTTTGTGACCCCATGGACTGTAGTCCATCAGGCTCCTCTGTCCATGGAATTCTCCAGACAAGAATACTGGAGTGGGTAGCCATTCCCTTCTCTAGGGGATCTTCCCAACCCAGGGCTCAAACCCAGGTCTCCTGAGTTGTAGGCGGATTCTTTACTGTCTGAGCTACCAGGGAAGCCCCTCCTGTTGGAATAGTGGTGCTTAATGTGGCCACAGGAGATTCTCAACTCTGCAAAGCCTTTCTCTGTAACTTTTTTTTTTTTTTGGCGGGGGTGGGGTGGGGTGGGGTGGTGTCTGATGTTGCTCTTTAGCTAAACTGTGATTCTCTAGGGTTCCCTCACACTGAGAAAAATTCTATTTGTGTGTGCTCTTAAAGTCTCAGGATCTGGGATAACACTAATGAAGCTTCTCTGAACAGTACCGACCTTGGAAACTGTCTCAATTCTCCTTGGGAATGCTGTAAGAGACCTTGATCATCTTCAGGATGAAGTCTGAAGGAGGCCAGCCAGTGCTCATCCCACTATGGCCTTTGGCAAACTCCTGTAGCTCAGCTCATCGTTTTCAGTTTCACACTGGAAGCTCCCTGAGTTCCTGTCCTTCCTCTAGCCTCAAAGCTTGCTCATTGTTTCCCCACTTCCAGGAAGCTTCTATCTCCTCCCTCACCAGCTCCATGGTCCTCACTCCTTTAGGATTCAGCTCGTGTGCCTGTCCCTCTCCGTGCCTCATCGACTCTTCACTCACACCTCATCACAGTACTCATCATTCTAGGCTCTGAGTCATCCTTTCCTTCCAGTCTGTGTTAGAGGCTGCTATTTTGTTCATTACTATCCCCTCAGTTCATATGATCATGCCTTATAGGTATTCAATAGGTTGTTTGTTGAGCAAATAAATGCATGAGTGAGGTAATGGGCTAAAGATCAATCCTAGAACATGGTATAAGAACATTTTTATGTTAAGGACACCATACTCTTTTTTTTTAACTTTGTGTTTTATATTGGAGTATAGCTGATTAGCAATATTGTGATAGTTTCAGGTGGACAGCAAAGCAACTCAGCATGTATCTGTTCTCCCTCAAACACTTCTCCTGTCTAGGCTTCCAAATAATACTGAGCAGAGTTCCCTGTGCTATACAGTAGGTCCTTGTGGGTTATACATTTTAAATATAGCAGTGTGCACATGTCCATCCCAAACTCCCTATCTATCCCTTCCCTTCACCCTTCCACCCGGTAACCATAAGTTCATTCTTTAAGTCGGTGGAAGGACTCATACTTTTAATTTCTTCATTGATGGACTCTGCTGAATCTCTATGATTGAAGCCACACTCACGATCTCTGAAATCCATAGCTATTATCAGAGCTTATGGGAAAGAATTAGAATCAGCTTGAAAGGCAATGTGGAGGCATCTTAGAGAGGCTACAGGGAAACCTCATGATCAAAAGGAGGTGATTCCTCCATGGCTTCCTTCTTGACCCTGGACCCAGGCTACAATATTGATGATACTGAGGAAGAATTCAAAATAAAGAAGTAGCCTATCTTCTTCCTCCTGTCAGTGCTTGTCATTCATAATATATAAATCTTGGGAATTCCCTGGTGGTCCAGTGGTTAAGATTCTGTGTTTCCACTGCAGGGTGCCAGGGTTCAATCCCTAGTCAGGGAAATAAGATCCCACAAGTCACATGGCCTAAAAATTAAAAAAAAAACTCTGTAATATACAAGTCAAAAACTTCACATACTGCAACTCTGTAATTTGGGGGAGGATGGGTTGTGCTGGGGAGGGTCCTATCCCAGCCCACATGAAAGTCATTTCTCCTACAGATGAGGTCACTGTCAAGCACTGGGGTATCCTGGATTTAGCTAGTTATGGAAAAAGTGGAAATGGTGACTGTGTAGATGAATAGATGGTTGGGCAGAAGAATGACGTATGCAGGCATGCATGCGTAGGTACATACATGCACAGATGGAGAAAGAATGGGGGGCAGGGAAGGAGAGTGGGAGGGACACTGAGCTATGAGACAGCTGATTGTACTTAGTATTTCATTATATATTGGGGACAAATCATATATCTACCAAGGGTGAGGGAAGACATCATTTGTCCTTGTTTTTTGGGGAAACAGAAGTGAAAAAAAGCAATGATGGCCCTTTTTACAGAAACCCAGAGTATTAACTTATGTTCTTGGACTCAGGTTAAGTTTGGGGCAAAGTTGTCTGGGACCCAGGGAAATGATGGAATCTTAATTAGTGCTTTGAAATTCAAACTCAAGACACAGGGAAAGGTTTGGAATTAAGAGTCAGGTTTCCATAGACAGAGAAAAGAGAGTAGAATAGAGTTCTTCTGAAGAAGAAAAACCAAAGGACAAGTAAAGTAAGGGACCATTTTTTGGTTGTGCTTGGGGAAGGAGCGCTGGCAGGAGACATTGCCTGTCTAAGGAATTCCGAGGACTGACCTCTAAGTTGTCAGAGAAGTTCTGGATTCAAGTCTCAGTGGGGCTACTCACTAACAACAAGGTGGAGGTGGGGTGATCTATTTAACCTCTAAGTCTGAATGTCTTCATCTGTAAACAACGTCTCCTTTGTGATGCCTAAATATAGCGTTCAGTTCTGACTAGGCATGCCCACTGACAAGTCAGCCTGGGAGAGGAAGCCAGTGAAGCTTCCAGCAGAGGCTCAGTTAATTCAGAGCTGAGTTTTAGGAAGACAGGAGTGGCAGGCTTGATGCTCCGGAGCAAGACTGCAGCTTCTAGTTGCCTGCCCTTCTCGGAATCCTTTCACCTGGCGTGTCCAGAGCCTCCATGAGCTGACTTACCCTCACCTGCCTGGAGCCTGTGGGACTGAGTCTTCAAGGATAAAAGGCAGCCCTTCTGTTTCGAGATTTTTTTTTTTTTTTTTTTCCCCCCAACAGATGGGCAAGCTTGCTGCCTGGAGTCTTTAAACAATGTGCTGTCAGCTATTAGGCATTTTCCACAGTTCCATTTTTTTCTCTCCTATTGCTGATAGGTAACCTCAGACCTTCTAAGAGTGGGGTCAGGAATTTCACTGTGACAAGCCCCTCAGAGGCCTGTCTGAATGCACACTGGAATAATCAGAGGAAATGCTTGGACGAAGAGGCCTCCAAAGCTGAGAAAGTTCTAGAGAACAGGAACTCACCTGGGTTTTACATCCCTGTGACCTGCATCCTGACAAAGGGTTAGCTTGCAGATGGGGAGAAATGTCCAGGTGGAGGTCCCTCCAGCTGTCCGTAGATTTGAGACCCTCTCCACCAGCACTAACTGTGCTCATCTTTTGTTATGCTGGCATCTCTGTTGAACACGTGATGAGTACCAGAAATGGGCTGGGTTCTGATGTTTTGAAGGTGGAGGAAGGCGGAAGCCCTGCCTATTTAACTCATATGCAGAGTACATCCTGAGAAATGCTGAGCTGGAAAAAGCACAAGCTGGAATCAAGATTGCTGGAAGAAATATCAATAACCTCAGATATGCAGATGACACCACCCTTATGGCAGAAAGTGAAGAACTAAAGAGCCTCTTGAGGAAAGTGAAAGAGGAGAGTGAAAAAGTTGGCTTAAAGCTCAACATTCAGAAAATGAAGACCATGGCATCCAGTCACACCACTTCATGGCAAATAGATGGGGAAACAGTGGAAACAGTGGCTGACTTTATTTCTGGGGGCTCCAAAATCACTGCAGATAGTGATTGCAGCCATGAAATTAAAAGGCACTTACTCCTTGGAAGGAAAGTTATGACCAACCTAGACAGCACACTAAAAAGCAGAGATATTACTTTGTCAACAAGGTCGGTCTAGTCAAACCTATGGTTTTTCCAGTGGTCATGTATGGATATGAGAGTTGGACTATAAAGAAACCTGAATGCTGAGAAATTGATACTTTTGAACTGTAGTGTTGGAGAAGACTCTTGAGAGTCCCTTGGACTGCAAGGAGATCCAACCAGTCCATCCTAAAGGAGATCAGTTCTGGGTGTTCATTGGAAGGACTGATGCTGAAGCTGAAACTCCAATACTTTGGCCACCTGCTGCAAAGAGCTGACTCATTTGAAAAGACTGTGATGCTGGAAAATATTGCGGGTAGGAGGAGAAGGGGATGACAGAGGATGAGATGGTTGGATGGCATCACTGACTCAAAGGACATGAGTTTGGGTTAACTCTGGAAGTTGGTGATGGACAGGGAGGCCTGGTGTGCTGCAGTTCATGGGATCACAAAGAGCTGGACATGACTGAGTGACTGTACTGAACTGAAGGCAGAGGTTGTCCTTCCATTTCCACGGTTTAGGCTTTTTCCCCGGTGGCTCAGTGGTAAAGAATCCACCTGTCAATGCGGGAGACGCGGGTTCGATCCCTGGGTTGGGAAGATCTCCTGGAGGCAACCCATTCCAGTGTTCTTTTCTGGGATATCTAATGAACAGAGGAGCCTGGGCTATAGTCCATGGGATGGCAAAAGAGTCAGACACAGCTTAGCAACTAAACAACAACAAAGAGACTGACACACAAACACGTGAACACAAAATCCCCACCGGCACTAACTGTGCTCATCCTTTCTTATGCTGGCATCTTTCAGTAATCGATGAAACCACCCACCTGGCTGCTCAAACCAGAAATCTGGTCATCATCTCTGATACCTTTCTGGATGGCGGGGCAGCCATCTGCCCATGACATTCCCCTTGGGAAGGGGCAGTCCATGTGGAAGATGCGAGATGGTACTCGCTACCCCCACTTTGTTGATGTGGCTGTAAGATGGAGTGTTTTTTTAGTGTTCTCAAGGGACAGTTATTTGCGCATGACAAATCACTCACAAGTTATCTGGTTTTAAAGTTTAACACTAAGTTTATTAAATTTATTAAACAATGTTGTGTTCTTTCTCAAACTTTTAAATTCAGTTTATTCATCTTATTTTATTTGTAAAAGCCTGGTGAAAATTAACAATCACATATAAGGAGACTTTGATTAATAGCTAATCTCATTTATAAACTTAAGGATTTTCAACTATCTTTATAATCTTGATACATTCTATTTTCAGTACTTTGTCCGATTAACAAAATTTCCCAAGTATTCAAGTATTATAAATCTAATAGATTACCTTAAACTCATAAATATGATGATTCTTATGATATCATAAATGCTCAAGTACTGTACATAAATCTAGTAAAAATTCAACTTAAAACAGCAAGTCTAAATCAATTCCTAAATTACTCATTTTAATTGTGATCACAAAGTTTAACTGCTATCCCAATAAAACAAACTCTCTTAAATACAAAAATTTCTATATGAATTACACCCTCCTTTTATAATAATACAGGCACTTTTAAAAATAACAAATTGAACGTTTCTGTCAACCCAGTCTGAATTTGGCAATCAGGAGTTCATGATCTGAGCCACAGTCAGCTCCCGGTCTTGTCTTTGTTGACTGTATAGAGCTTCTCCATCTTTGGCTGCAAAGAATATAATCAATCTGATTTTGGTGTTGACCATCTGGTGATGTCCATGTGTAGAGTCTTCTCTTGTGTTGTTGGAAGAGGGTGTTTGCTATGATCAGTGCATTTTCTTGGCAAAACTCTATTAGTCTTTGGCCTGCTTCATTCCGCATTCCAAGGCCAAATTTGCCTGTTACTCCAGGTGTTTCTTGACTTCCTACTTTTGCATTCCAGTCCCCTATAATGAAAAGGACATCTTTTTTGGGTGTTAGTTCTAAAAGGTCTTGTAGGTCTTCATAAAACCATTCAACTTCAGCTTCTTCAGCATTACTGGTTGGGGCATAGATTTGGATAATTGTGATATTGAATGGTTTGCCTTGGAGACGAACAGAGATCATTCTGTAGTTTTTGAGATTTTACTGCGGGCAGGAATCCCTCAGAAGAAATGGAGTAGCCATCATGGTCAACAAGAGTCGGAAATGCAGTACTTGGATGCAAATTTCATTATATTCTATCAATAATACACATATATTGTACTCAGCAATCCAGTCTATTGAAGAATATCTGAGACACCCTTGTGTTAAACCAGAGAGAGCTGAGACACAGTGTTAATGTTCACTTTATAAGCACCATCAGCAATCATTTGTAGAAGCTTCTCGGTAAGGAACCATTTCTAGCAAGTCAACCTCATAGTCTTTAAAATGAAGAAAGTTCGTTGTTCATACATTTGTAAGAATACACACAATTCTGTTGTTGCTGTCAAATTTGTAGATGACCCAAAGCTGGTGGTAAGAGGCAATATATTAGATGGCATAATCAAGAGAAAAAAAATTACATGATGTCATTTGCAACTGAATAGAACATAAAAATTTTAAAAAGATGCAGCTTGCATGGGAGAAAAGATCACTCTGCTCTGCTCAAACCTTTCCTGGGAGTTGCATTCAACATTTGGCAAGGGGTTCTATAAATCTAGAGACAATAGACTATAATCAGATGAGCATAGAGCAAAACAGTATTTATGGTAAAAGGACTTATAGTCATAACACAGGAAGGATAGGTAAGAGAAGTGAGAATGCTTATTTAAAAAGAGAAAGAGAGAGACCTAGATGGAATAGGATAACTGTCTTCAAATAATTGGAGAACTCTAATAGGCAATAGTTCTCTTTAATCTAAATATACAAAGAGAGAGGATAAGTCCAGTCCAGAGAATGGATGCTACAAGGAGATTGATTTCTACCAGTTTAAAAAAAAGTATTGAACAGAGTCATTGAAAGATGGAATGGGCCACCTTTGGAGGTGGAGGCTGCCTTCCTGCAAGTGTGCAGCTTGGAATGGATGGCCACTTGGTGAGAATGTTGTAAGAATTCCACTTTTCAAATACCAGTTTGATGATATGGCCAAAACACTTACAAAGACAGTTTATGTTTCCATTTCTAAAAAGATCTTGAGATGGCTCAATGCCCACACTGATGGTTTGGAAACAACTTACATTCCTTAGGTAATTTTCCAACCTAGGAACAGGATTGTTAATGGATCAAAGAAAATTAGACAATATTTTATCAACCTGCAAAAAAACAGAGATGACAGAATTCTTCCATAATCAAAATGTTTAGTGAAACAGCTCAATAAAATATAACAAAAAATTTTAATCTAGAGTCTTCTTTTTCAAAGCATAGCCTCCAAATTTAATAATTAATATGTTTTCCTTCTGTAAAACAAACTTGCCTCAAATTATTTTAACTACTTTTTATTTCCTTGGAAGTGTACTATACAATTGGCTAGTGACAGCTGTTCCCAACTGAATGATTAGGGAAGCTCTTTGCTGTGGTAGTTTCCTAACTTATGTACCTTTTGTCTCTGTGATTGGTCTTCTACAATCAAATATGTAGGGAAAGACACAACTCTAAGACTAAGCTGGGGGGCAACTGTTGAGTGGTGTGCAATCCACATACAGTTCAGCCACCAAGAGCACTTTCAAACAGCCATAATTCTCGATGTGTTAATGTGGAAAATAAATGTAGAACTGAAATCTCCACAGAGGGAAAAGCAAGTTGTCCCTGGGGAGAACAAGATACTAACCTTCTGCAAACTTTCAACAACTGATTCATATTTCTCCATTGAGTATCAAATAGATCATATTTGTACTCATTGTGTGTGTGTGTGTTAATCACTCAGTCATGTCCAATTCTTTGAGATCCCATGGACTATAGCCCAACAGGCTCCTCTGTCCATGGAATTCTCCAGGCAAGAATACTGAAGTGAGTAGCCATTCCCTTCTTCAGAGGATCTGCCCAACTCAGGGAATGAATCCAGGTCTCCCATTTTATAGGCAGATTGTCTACCATCTGACCCACCAGGAAAGCCCTTGTACTAACTGATTTTAAGGAAAAAAGTTTTGGCAGGACAATTAATTTAAAGTGTGAGGAAAGAGAAAAACAATATCATGCATGTCTGACTTCCCTAAATTTGGACACTATTAAGTGTAACATGTACTTCCCTGGTAGCTCAGCTGGTATAGAATCTGCCTGCAATGCAGGAGACCTGAGTTTGATCCCTGCATTGGGAATAGTCCTTGGAGAAGGGCATGGCAACCCACTCCAGTATTCTTGTTTGGAGAATATCATGATTTTTAAGTTTTGTTGCAAAAGTTCTAGGGCACCTACCATAGTTTAGCCTCAGGCCAAACTACAGGGAGGGAACAAAGCCCCTCCCATCAGCAGAGGATTGGATTAAAATTCACTGAGCATGGCCCCTGCCAACAAGAGCAAGACTCAGTTTTCTCCATAGTCAGTCCCTCCCATCAGGAAGCTTCCACAAGCCACTTATCTTCATCCATCAAAGGGCAGAAAGAAGGAAAACCATAATCACAGAAAACCAAACAAACTGATCACATGGAACACAGCCTTGTCTAACTCAGTGAAACTATAAGCCATGCCATGTAGGACCATCCAAGACAGATGAGTCATGGTAGAGAGTTTTGAAAATGTGGTCCACTGGAGAAGGGAATGCCACTTCAGCATCCATGCCTTGAGAATCCCATGAACAGTAGGAAAAGGCAAAAAGATATGACACTGAAAGATGAACTCCCCAGGTTGGTAGGCACCCAATATGCTACTGGAGAAGAGCAGAGAAATAGGTGCAGAAGGAATGAAGAGGCTGAGCCAAAGAGGTAACAGTGCCCAGCTATGGATATGTCTGGTGGTGAAAGAAAAGTAGAATGCTATAAAGATCAATACTGCATAGGAACCTGTAATGTTAGGTCCATGATTCAAGGTAAATTTGTAGTGGTCAAGAGATGGCAACACTGAACATCAACATTTTAATAATCAGTGAACTAAATGGACTTGAATGGGCAATTTTAATTCAGATGAACATTATATCTACTACTGTGGGCAAGAATCCCTAGAAGAAATGGAGTAGCACTCATAGGGAACTGAAGAGTCCAAAATGCAGTACTTGGGTACAGTCTCAAAAATGACAGAATGATCTCTGTTAATTTCAAAGGCTAACCATTCAATATCACAGTAATTCAATTCTATGCCCCAGCCACTAATGCCAAAGAAGAGGATGTTGAACAGTTCTCTGAAGCCCTACAAGACCTTCTAGAACTAACACCAAAAATAAAAGATGTCCTTGGCATCATAGGGGACTGGAATGCAAAAATAGAAAGTCAAGAGATACCTGGAGAAACAGGCAAGTTTGGCCTTGGAGTACAAAATGAACCAGGACAAAGGCTAACAGATTTTTGCCAAGAGAATGCACTGGTCATAGTAAACACCCTCTTCCAACAACACAGGAGATGACTCTACACATGCACATCACCAAGTGGTCAGTACTGAAATCAGATTGATTATATTCTTTACAGGTGAAGATAGAGACACTCTAAACAGTCAACAACAACAACACTGGGAGCTGACTATGGCTCAGATCATTGAATCCTTATTGCCATATTCAGACTTAAACTGAAGAAAGCGGGGGAAACCACTAGACCATTCAGGTATGACCTAAATCAATCCTCTTACAATTATACATTGGAAGTGACAAATATACTCAAGGGATTCGATCTGATAGACAGAGTGCCTGAAGAATTATGGACAGAGATTTGTGACACTGTACAAGAGGTGGTGATCAAAACCTTCCCCAAGAAAAAGAAATGCAAAAAGGCAAAATAGTTTTCTGAGTAGGCCTTACAAATAGCTGAGAAAAGAAAAGAATTGAAAGGCAAAGGAGAAAAATAAAGATACACCCATCTGAATGCAGAGTTCCTAAGAATAGCAAGGAAAGATAAGAAAGACTTCCTCAGTGATAAATGCAAAGAAATAGAGGAAAACAATAGAATGGGAAAGACTAGAGATCTCTTTAAGAAAATTAGAGATACCAAGGGGCCATTTCATGCAAAGATGGGCACCATAAAGGACAGAATTGTATGGACCTAGTAGAAGCAGATGATATTAAGAAAAGGTGGCAAGAATACACAGAACTATACAAAAAAGATCTTCGTGACCCAGGTAATCATGATGGTGTGATCACTCACCTAGAGACAGACATTCTGGAATGTGAAATCAAGTGGGCCTCAGGAAGCATCAAAACAAACAATGCTAGTGGAGGTGATGGAATTCCAGTTGAGCTATTTCAAATCCTAAAAGATGATGCTGTGAAAGTGCTGCACTCAATTGCCAGCAAATTTGGAAGACTCACCAGTGGCCCCAGGACTAGAAGAAGTTAGTTTTCATTCTAAATCCCAAAGAAATGCAATGACAAAGATGTTGAAACTATACCACAATTGCACTCATTTCACATTCTAGCAAAGTAATGCTCAAAATTCTCCAAGCTAGGCTTCAATAGTATGTGAACTGAAAACTTCCAGATGTTCAAGTGGATTTAGAAAAGGCAGAGGAACCAGAGATCAAATTGCTAACATCTGTTGGATCATAAAAAAGCAACAGAATTCCAGGAAAACATCTATTTCTGTTTCATCGACTATGACAAAGCCTTTGACTGTATGGATCACAACAAACTGGAAAATTCTTAAAGAGATAGGAATACCAGACCACTTTACCTGCCTCCTGAGAAACCTATATACAAGTTAAGAAGTAATAGTTAGAATCAGACATGGAACCACAGACTGGTTTAAATTGGGAAAGGAGTGTGTCAAGGCTGTATATTTCACCCTGATTATTTAACTTTTATGCACAGTACATCATGCAAAATGCTGCGCTAGATGAAGCACAAGCTGGTATCAAGATTTCTGGTAGAGATATCAGTAACCTCAGATATTCAGATGACACCACCCTTATGGCAAAAAGTGAAGAACTAAAGAGCCTCTTCATGATAGTGAAAGAGGAGAGTGAAAAAACTGGCTTAAAACAACATTCAGAAAGCTAAGATAATGGTATCCAGTCCCATCACTTCATGGCAAATACATGTGGAAACAACGGAAATAGTGAAGACTTTATTTTCGTAGGCTCCAAAATCAGTGCAAATGGTGACTGCTGCCATGAAATTAAAAGACATTTGCTCCTTGGAAGAAAAGCTATTACAAACCTAAATAGCATATTAAAAAAGCAGAGACATGACTTTGCCAACAAAGGTCCTAGTCAAAGCTATAGTTTTTCCAGTAGTTATATATGGATGTGAGAATTGTACCATAAAGAAGGCTGAGCACTAAAGAATTGATGCTTTCAAACTTTGGTGCTGGAGACGATACTTGAAAGACCCTTGGACTGGAAGGAGATCCAACCAGTCAATCCTAAAGGAAATCAGTCCTGAATGTTCATTGGAAGAACTGATACTGAAGCAGAAGCTCCAATCGTTTGGTCACCTGAAGCAAAGAGCCAACTCATTAGAAAGTTCCTGATGCTAGCAAAGAGTGAAGGCAGGAGGAGAAGGGGACAATAGAGGATGAGATGGTTGGATGGCATCACTAACTCAATGGACATGAGTTGGAGCAAGCTCTGGGAGATGGTGAAGGACAGGGCAGCCTGATGTGCTGCAGTCCATGGAGTCACAAAGAATTGGACATGACTGAATGACTGAACAATAACAAAGTGTAATATTTCTGCCATAACCAGTTTAGGATATTTTCTTCCTTCCCTCACTTTTTACAACAAGTATTCTGATAAATACAGTTAATTTTCAAGCAACAAGATAAACACTACTTATGTGGCCTTATATCTACAGTGCCTCTTTTCTGGCCAGCATCCACACCTGGCATTCTGAGCGACAACAGTGTAACACTGTAACGTACATGTCTGTCTTCCCTCACTAGACTTTGAAATCCATGGAAGAAATAATCAGACCCAATAGACCCTAGACAAACCACTGTGCATAATAATTGTCCCAAACTATAATTGAGAATGGATACACAAATGTACAAACTCCTAAATATGAAAATATAAGTTCTTAGATGGCAGAAACTAGCTTACTTATCTTTTTCACACATGCTGTATCCACACACAGTGTCTAAAACGGAGCTTCTTTCCTATACTGCTAACAGTAAGAAAAATCCCTGTTCCTAAATGGAAAACAACTTTGCAGGACTCCTTTCTCAAATGAGAGAGAAAAGTCTTTTGAATCTTTTAGCAAAAAGAAAAGAAAAGAAAGAAAAAAAAATCTAATATTTGTATCACACAGAGAACTCTTTAGAAAAATGAGAGGAAAAAAATCATTTAACTTAGAGAAAGAACTTTCCTCACTGTATTTGGAACACACTCTGGCAGATAATATCTGCACTCTAGTTGTAACTCAGTGTTGGGCATATGGTATCCTAGCACTTACTAAGCATTTGTGATTACACTTAAGTAGTGGGCCAGTCAAGTCTCTAAACTTCCAGGTATAGATTAACTTCTACATTGGACTAATGGTAAACACTTTCACTACTCTGCCAAACAATGTGATTAACTTTGATGGAAACAATGAATGTTCAACCCTGGAGCAGCGTCCACTTTCTACTCTTTCCATGAGAATTATTGGAATGAAGGAAAACAAATGGCCCAGGAGCCTTTTAAGCGTCCTTATTTTTCTCTGTCACATCATTAAAGGTTCAATGAATCTCCAATTAAGTCTCCCTGGCTGCTGTCACCAATGTGATTGATAGATGTCCTTGGTTCACCCTCCACAGGACATGCCAGTGCACCAGACCCCCACCTGCCACCATCAATTATCGCTCTCTTGTCATCAGTGCCCTCGCTTGTCAATTTATTTGCCACAAATCCGGTGAAGCTCTCTAATCAGGGAGCAAAAAGAAAAGCTATTCTTTACTTTTAATGGTGGGACAGAAGAAAGTCTTAACAAACCACACACTATTTAATCTTAGAGGAAACTTTGCTTTAGGCTTTTCCATTTTCTTTCTTTCACCATTCACCAAACTGAAGTTGAAATGGCATCACTGGGGATCAGGGCTGAATTATGAATGTGTTAACATCCAGTTATTGAAAGGTAAGGGGAAAATGGGAGAATTTTTTAAATATGCTTATAACAAAGAAATGTAGATTTTGACCCTTTAAGAATCTATGAAGTAATTTCCAGAAAGAAAAAGAAAAACAAAATCATTCAATTTCTTCCTAAAACTGATAGCAAGAAACCCAGACTAGAACTGATTAAAAGGACAAAGCAGTTCTTTGGTTGTTTTTGGCAAACCTAGTAAACATGATAAATGTTAGTTGTCTCTTGCCCCACCTGTTTAATGTTTAAATGTGAACTGATCGTTGTGCTTGATAACTGATTACCTGTCTAGGACACTGCAATCTTCTGTCTATCGACAGAAAAATATAGCCTCCCTTGGAGTGCAGATATCTATTCCTGCCTTTGACCATGAACTGCTGTGCACGAACCCCCAGGAGGCTCAGGTGCCTCTGACAGGATCTATGAAGAAGAGATTGATTCCATCTGGATGCCTGTTAGACAATGACCTTTGACCTCTGTACCCAAAGCGACGACAAAAATGCCAACTTTTATTCACCTCATGTCCTACAAAATAAAATTATTTTTCTAAAAACAGTTCAGAGGATTTTGTGAGGTTTTTTTTTTTTTTGCTTTTTTTTTTTTCTTCCTATTGGACAGAGAGGAGAATAAAAAAGAGGAAAAAAGAGAGAGGACATTTTATGGGATAAGGAAAGTGAAGTCTCTTCTTATGGGGAGCATAGGAAATTCTTTTTCTGGTCTAAAAGTCTCCCAGGGATGACTGATCTTCTCCCTAGTTTATTTTACCACGTTGCAAGTGCATTACTTACATTTCATTAAATATATATTCTAAAAAGATGGGTCTTACTCAATAAAGCATGAAAAGAGCAGAAGAGAGGGGAGAGTATCTCTTTATTCTCTATTTAAAATTGTCTCTTCTTGCTATGGTCAAATCACAAAATATGAACAGGTACCTATAGTGTCAAAATATTTGTGATGTAGGTCTAAGTGTCTACATGAGTAACTAGATATTGAGTCAGTGCTTATTGGACTATAGACTGCTACTACCTAATGAATATTGTATTCTGCAGTGTCATTGTATCAGCTCCTCTAGGTCAGTCTTTCCCAAGAAAAAGTAACAGTGGCTAATAGCTCTAATATTTTTGCTTTTGTTTTTAATCTAAATTTTTCTTTACCTATTTCTTTAGAATTTTTCTTTACATATTTCTTAAGAAATGTAGTACTTGGGTGCAATCTCAAAAATGATAGATGATCTCTGTTCGTTTCCAAGGCTAACAATTCAGTATCACAGTAATTCAAGTCTATGCCCCAGCCACTAATGCCAAAGAAGAGGAAGTTGAATAGTTCTCTGAAGCCCTACAAGATCTTCTAGAAATAACACCCAAAAAAGATGTTCTTTTCATCATGGGAGACTGGAATGCAAAACTAGGAAGTCAAGAGATATCTGGAATAACAGGTCAGTCTGGCCTAGGAGTACAAAATGAAGCAGAGAAAAGGCTACCAGAGTTTAGCCAAGAGAATGCAATAGTCATACCAAACACCCTCATCCAACAACACAAGAGATGACTCTGCATATGAACATCACCAGATAGTCAATACTGAAATCAGATTGATTATATTATTTGCAGTTAAAGATGGAGAAACTCTATACAGTCAGCAAAAAAAGTTTGAGTAAGCTCCCGGAGCTGGTGATGGACAGGAAATCCTGGTATGCTGCAGTCCATGAGGTCACAAAGTGTTGGAACTGATTCAATGACTCAACAGACTGATTTCTTTAGAAAACAAAGTTTGTTTTTACCTATTAATGACCTGTCTAGCTTACTTTTCAGTATTTTAAAACATTTGTTGGATTAATAGCCACTGCTGAAAATGGACTATACCTACAAGTGGAACTTACAAAAAGCAAAAGGAAAGTGAAGTCGCGTAGTCGTGTCCAACGTTTTGCGACCCCATGGACTATTAGCCTACCATGCTCTGTCCATGGGATTTTCCAGGCAAGAGTACTGGAGTAGGCTGCTATTTCCTTCTCCAGAGGATCTTCCTGACCCAGGGACTGAACCTGAGTCTCCCGCATTGCAGGCAGACGCTTGAGCCACCAGGGAAGTTCCCACAAAAGCAAAATTACCTACAAATGAAACCAAATTGTAAATAGCTTTAAATATTTATTGGTGAATTTTGCACAGTGGTCAGTGTTCCACCCCTTCTTGCTAAATTGTGGAATTAGATTCAATACAGATGACCATGAAAATGTTTGGGCTTAGTGATTACAGGCCTGATTTTAAAAGCCTATATTTCATTTCTCACATAGGCATTTCCACCACAAGAGAGGGCAAATCAATCAGTATTTCAGTTGAAGCTTAATCCAGGTAATTTGGTGGCATGGTCACCAATAATAGTATTGCCCACTTTATACAACCTGAGCAGTTTGGAAATGGAACAAAATTTCCATATCAGGATATATTTAGTTCACCCCAAGGTATCCAAAGCAACTGATTTTCCAGTTCATATTTAAATAATTCCAAGTTCTCCTACTTCCCCTGGGAGACGCTGACATTTGATTTTTCTTAGATCTGAATGTTAATAGAGATATTTGTCTTTGGTGATACAAATACCCTAGACCACATTATTCATTCTCATTACATATTATATTTCAAAACTTTTTTTGATTTATTGCCTCCAAAAGTCTTCTTCATTTTTTTCTCTATTATAGCAGAAAAAAATGAACTATAAAAATAGCTCTCCTTTATTAACATAAAGGGGGCTTCCCTAGTGGCTCAAATGGTAAAGAATCTGTCTGCAATGCAGAAGGTCTAGTTTGATCCCTGGATTTGGAAAAGCAACCCACTCCAGTGTTCTTGCCTGGAGAACTCCATGGACAGAGCAGCCTGGCAGGCTACAATCCATGGCCTCACAGAGTTAGATACAACTGAGCAACTAATACTTTCACTTTCATCAACATAAATGCTGTGATTCCATGATGCACTTACTCTATAGACTTTACTAAGCTTTTAAATACACAGACACTCCTATCATCTCAGATTTTCCTATACATAGCATGCATTACTTTCTGAACAGTCCACAGTAGAAAAGAAAGTTTGTTGTTGTTGTTTTTAATTTTAAAAACAATCATTCAAGGACTGTCCTCATGATTCTCTGAAACTGTTGTCAATTCTGTTCTGATATTTTCCTTGTTTAGACAGTGAATGCTTCAGATCTTTAAACACCAGCCATCTTAATATTTATGGGTTCATTGTTTGCCCCTGAACTATTTCAAGGACCATCCATTTTTGATAACTGTACTTTCTGACATTTTAGCCACAAGAGAAGCCCTTCTATGTAAGTAAGCAGCTCTGAGCCTGTATATCAGCTACAGTTTCTAGCAAGCAGTAATTTCTTGGAATAAGGCTTCTGGAACTTAATGTGTATATGAATCATCTGGGTATCTCATTATAATTCAGTCCTTGAGGGTGGGACCTGAGAACCTGCATTTCTAGTAAGCTCCTAGATGATACTGATACACTGATCAGTGGACCACACTTCAGATGCAACATGTTAGAACATGCCCAGGAGACTTTTCTCTGCTCTTTTGCAAGATGACCAGTACACCCTGACCTATGTGATTGGTTTGCTGAATTTTCTAGATTCACTTAATCAATACATTGAATACTCAGACTTCAGACTCCTTTTTAACTCTAATAACACATAGTAAAATTCTTTTTAATAATTTTATTATTAAATATTATTAAATATTTAATTATTAAAAACCTTATTAATATAAGGTTTACAATTTAAAACTAGAATCTCTAAGAAACAAAACAAGCAGAGTAGTTACTAAATCTCTGACAAAAATTTTCTTTTTTCCTGTTTTGCCATAACAGTGCTTTTTTTTTTTTTTTTTTTTGGCCACACATCTTGCAGCATCTTAGTTTCCTGACCAGGGATCAAACAATCCAGGCCTCAGTAGTGACTGTGCCAACTCCTAACCACTAGAAAGCAAGGATTTCCCAATAGTGCTTCTCAAATATAAATACGTACAAGAATCTCCAGAGGAGTTTATTAAAGAGTTAAGGGGAGAAGCTTTTAATTTTAATTAGATCCCATTTGTTTATTTTTGCTTTAATTTCCAGTATTCTGGGAGGTGGATCATAGAGGATCCTCTGTGATTTATGTCAGAGAGTGTTTTGCCTATGTTCTCCTCTAAGAGTTTTATAGTTTCTTGTCTTACATTTAGATCTTTAATCCATTTTGAGTTTATTTTTGTGTATGGTGTTAGAAAGTGATCTAATTTCATTCTTTTACAAGTGGTTGACCAGTTTTCCCAGCACCACTTGTTAAAAAGATTGTCTTTAATCCACTGTATATTCTTGCCTCCTTTGTCGAAGATAAGCTGTCCATAGGTGTGTGGATTTATCTCTGGGCTTTCTATAAGAATTGAAAGAGACACGTGTACCCCAATGTTCATTGCGGCACTGTTTATAATAGCCAGGACATGGAAGCAACCTAGATGTCCATCAGCAGATGAATGGATAAGAAAGCTGTGGTACATATACACAATGGAGTATTACTCAGCTATTAAAAAGAATACATTTGAATCAGTTCTAATGAGGTGGATGACGCTGGAGCCGATTATACAGAGTGAAGTAAGCCAGAAAGAAAAACACCAATACAGTATACTCACACATATATATGGAATTTAGAATGATGGTAATGATAAACCTGTACGCAAGACAGCAAAAGAGACACAGATGTATAGAACGGCCTTTTGGACTCTGTAGGAGAAGGAGAGGGTGGGATTGGTTGGCAGAGTGGCAATGTAACATCTGTGATATCATAAATGTAACGAATCGCCAGTCCAGGTTTGATGCAGGATGCAGGGTGCTTGGGACTGATGCATGGGGATAATCCAGAGAGAGGGTGTGAGGCGGGAGGGGGGAGGTGGGGTCGGGATTGGGAGATCATGTACATTCGTGGCTGATCCATGTCGATGTGTAGCAAAACAAATACAGTATTGTAAAGCAAAACAAACTAAAAAAATAAAAAATTAAAAAAAAAAAAAAGAGTTAAGGGGAAAATTTTAAAAATCCAAATCTCCAAGACTGACATAGTAGGATGGAGGAGAGCCTGAGAATGTGGATTTTTAACAAGCACCTCAAGGTGATCCCTACACAGGTAGTGAGCAGACCACACTGAGAAACACAGCCATATGATGATGAAACTCTGTTGAACCACTTGAAAGGCATATTAATTTGGGTTTAATATAGACTATATCATATCATTGACTCTTTAATATCTGAGACCAAGACATTATCTGTCCTAGGTAAATACCTACTAAGTTGTAGTGAATCCTTTTGTTAGCATGCATAAAATAAGTCATTCCTGCTGCTGCTAAATCGCTTCAGTCGTGTCTGATTCTGTGCAACCCCATAAACGGCAGCCCACCAGGCTCCCCCGTCCCTGGGATTCTCCAGGCAAGAAGACTGGAATGGGTTGCCATTTCCTTCTCCAATGCATGAAAGTAAAAAGTGAAAGTGAAATCGCTCAGCCGTGTCTGACTCTTAGTGACCTCATGGACTGTAGCCTACCAGGCTCCTCCGTCCATGGATTTTCCAGGCAAGAGTATTGGAGTACGGTGCCATTGCCTTCTTCAAAATAAGTCATTACTGTATATTTAATGGTTATGGGTTGGAAAATACAATGCTCCTTTTTAAAGACAGCAGAGCTGCTTGAAGGTAGAATAAATATTTCATCTGGCCTCATTCTAAATCTTAAAACTTTAGTTATCAACCTCAGCTTTTATTAAGATACTATAAAATAAGCTCATGAGAGCCAATGAGCTGAAGGCATCAGAGGATTCTTTTGGAAGACATGTTTTAATTAGAAGATGCCACTCAAATACTATGCTGAAAGCTAAGTAGCATTTCCATCTAGGAAAGATTGTTTCCAACTTGTAATTTCTCTTAATTTGATTTCAAGGGAAAAAAGACACATAAAAGAGAAACCATTCACAGAACACAAATAATACCAGGCAAAATCTAAGACATTACTCAATTTGTTTGATGGGCCTGGGAATAGACAAAGCCAATGACTTTGTTAATACCTGACCACCTGACCTGCCTTTTGAGAAACGGGTATGCAGGTCAGGAAGAAACAGTCAGAACTCGACATGGAACAACAGACTGGTTCCAAATAGGAAAAGGAGTACATCAACACTGAATATTGTTACCCTGCTTATTTAACTTATATGCAGAGTACATCTTGAGAAACGCTGGGCTGGAAGAAGCACAAGCTAGAATCAAGATTGCCAGGAGAAATCTCAATAACCTCAGATATGCAGATGACACCACCCTTATGGCAGAAAGTGAAGAGGAGCTAAAAAGCCTCTTGTTGAAAGTGAAAGAGGAGAGTGAAAAAGTTGGCTTAAAGCTCAACATTCAGAAAACGAATATCGTGGCATCTGGCCCCATCACTTCATGGGAAATAGATGGGGAAACAGTAGAAACAGTGTCAGACTTTACTTTTGGGGGCTCCCAAGTCACTGCAGATGGTGACTTCAGCCATGAAATTAAAAGACACTTACTCCTTGGAAGAAAAGTTATGACCAACCTAGATAGCATATTCAAAAGCAGAGACATTACTTTACCAACAAAGGTCTGTTTAGTCAATGCTACGGTTTTTCCTGTGGTCATGTATGGATGTGAGAGTTGGAATGTGAAGAAAGCTGAGTGCCAAAGAATTGATGCTTTTGAACTGTGGTATTAGAGAAGACTCTTGAGAATCCCTTGGACTGCAAGGAGATCCAACCTTCTAAAGGAGATCAGTCCCGGGTGTTCATTGGGAGGAATGATGCTAAAGGTGAAACTCCAGTATTTTGGCCACCTCATGCAAAGAGTTGACTCATTGGAAAAGACTCTGATGCTGGGAGGGATTGGGGGCAGGAGGAGAAGGGGATGACAGAGGATGAGATGGCTGGATGGCATCACGGACTCAATGAACGTGAGTCTGAGTGAACTCTGGGAGTTGGTGATGGACAGGGAGGCCTGGCGTGCTGCGATTCATGGGATCGCAAAGAATCAGACACGACTGAGCAACTGAACTGTACTGAACTGAACTGAATGACTTTCTACTGTGCATGATAATCTAAGAGAGAGACAAAAGAAAAGAAGTGTTTGTGCTACACTTGAAACTTGGGGGAAATCACAGAAATAGAATAAGGAAAATGCTGTGAAAATAACATATTAGTAACTCACTTCTCCATTAGTAACAAACTTCTCATTTAACCTAATATTTCAAATATCTCAAATACAGTCACAGACCCAGAGTAGTGAAAAGAGGTCTCTGAATGTCAAAATACTTGATAGAGTTAACTGGTATCATTTATGGTTTTTATTTGAGAGTGAGGACCTTACATCCTGACTCAAAGCTTATTTACTCTAATTTTAGGGACAATCTAACAAGCTATCTATTAGGTTTTCTCAAACTTGCAGATCAGCATTTTCCATTGAAAAATATTCTGTCTAATAAATTGGACAGCTTAATGCACCTCATCTACTTACCATCACAGACCAAGACTAGAAAGATGCTGAATGAATAAAGAGATATACACAAATAAAGATATATGCACACATGGTTATATATGCATAATATTAAAACTGAGATTGTATATCACTTGCAGCTTCTGAAAGGGTATTTGTGAGAGTTAAATGACAATTAAACTGAACTGTACTGAACTGAACTGAATGACTTTCTACTGTGCATGATAATCTAAGAGAGAGACAAAAGAAAAGAAGTGTTTGTGCTACACTTGAAACTTGGGGGAAATCACAGAAATAGAATAAGGAAAATGCTGTGAAAATAACATATTAGTAACTCACTTCTCCATTAGTAACAAACTTCTCATTTAACCTAATATTTCAAATATCTCAAATACAGTCACAGACCCAGAGTAGTGAAAAGAGGTCTCTGAATGTCAAAATACTTGATAGAGTTAACTGGTATCATTT
This sequence comes from Aepyceros melampus, assembly GCA_006408695.1. Lineage (NCBI taxonomy): Eukaryota > Metazoa > Chordata > Mammalia > Artiodactyla > Bovidae > Aepyceros > Aepyceros melampus. The sequence goes on along the minus strand of SJXQ01006785.1, from coordinate 63,187 downwards.
ATGGTTTTTATTTGAGAGTGAGGACCTTACATCCTGACTCAAAGCTTATTTACTCTAATTTTAGGGACAATCTAACAAGCTATCTATTAGGTTTTCTCAAACTTGCAGATCAGCATTTTCCATTGAAAAATATTCTGTCTAATAAATTGGACAGCTTAATGCACCTCATCTACTTACCATCACAGACCAAGACTAGAAAGATGCTGAATGAATAAAGAGATATACACAAATAAAGATATATGCACACATGGTTATATATGCATAATATTAAAACTGAGATTGTATATCACTTGCAGCTTCTGAAAGGGTATTTGTGAGAGTTAAATGACAATTTTTAAAAGAATTTGGAATTTTACCTGGCTTACTGTTGCTGTTATCATCATTACTCTTATTACATGGCAATAAAGTGTTGACCTTTAGTCATATAACTGGATTCACATTTGGATTCCAAGCTTTGCATAGTCTTTCACCTTGGACAACTTGTTTAACCACTTTAATTCTCAGTATCTTCCTCTGTACAATCATAGTGTTCACTTCATAGAGTTGTGATAAAGTTTAAGTATCAAAATACAAAGTTGTTAGCCCTGCACCTGGCACAGAAGTGCACAATAATAGTTAGCTGTTATTACTGCTAGATATGTGGTTGGAAAGGAAGTATTAAAATCCTCTTTTGCAAATGAGAAAACCAAAGCTCAAAGGTGTTCAGTAATGTGTTCAAATTTACAGATATGACTGAATGAATCAGGAGTCAAGTTCAAGCCTCTCAGAAAACAAGAGTCACACTGTTTTCTCTGTTCCAGGCTCCCCTCTTAGTCTCAACTGCACTTTGAAGATGTATATTCAGCAATTACCAGTTTTTAAAGTGTGTAATGTACTCAATAAATATTTATAGACTGGTCTTCACCAGTAGAATCATACTTGGAAATCAGCAATAGAAAGGTAACAATTCCAAGACACCAAGAAATTCCCTTCTCCACAGATAAATAAAAATTCACCCTTCACCTGTACATTATTGCCTGGCATTTCACAATTAGTGATTCTCTTCTTTGTTTCTCTAAATACATAAGTATCTGATACCAATCATCTACTTTAATGTGTAATGAGTTTATCATATTTGTTTTTCATTTCATTTATTGCTACTATTGTTGATTTCTGTTGAATCTAAAAGTAAATTTTGAGTAAGGTACGTAGGATCTAATAAAAGTAGAGAAAAGGCTAACAGGTTGAGCCTAAACTCTTTAATATGATTTCTAAGACTTTACATAACCTAGCTTATGCTTATTTCCAAAACTTCTTCTGCTATTCCCTTCCTCTCACTTTATATGGTAGAATATATTATTGTTCCAATTAGTCTCTGCCCTTCCATTAAGAGGAATATACCATCTCTGTCCATCGCCATGGGACTTGCAGTACTGCCTAGGAGAGGGGAATACTTTCCTGCTCCTCTCCATATCAGCTTGGCCAAATGTTTGCTTAATCAATGGAATATGAGTCGATGGGAGTGTGACTTCATCATTCCTATCTTTTCCCTCGATCATGAGTATGTCATGTCCAATTAGGAACTGTCCCTCCAGACTTGGTCCTGAAGTGATCTCAGTGAGTAGCACCACAACTCAATAGCAGATCATCTGCAAACAAGTGTGACCAATTAAACTTTGTTGTAACAACCAACTGAGATGGTCGGGTTGTTACTATACCATAATTGTGAAAACTGAGTAAGTCAACACTTCATCCACACTAAGCTACTTTTAAGTCTTAATTATATTACACTTTCCCACACTTCTTGGCATTTGTATTATAATTTTCTTTTGCCTAGGTATACTTGTTCTCCATTTTTTGACTGTGTATTTCATTTGGTCCTTATGCCCCAGCTAGTAAACCTTTTCTGATCCTCCTAGACTATGTTAAAACCCTCCTATATGCTCCATAGCACCTGGGCCTTTCCTATCATAACACACCATGCGAAACTGCAAATGCCTGTTTAATTCATCTATATTTCTCTTGAGACTTTGAGCTTCAAGAAAGGGACAGCATCTGTTGTGTCTTGATTGTTCCCTCACTGTCAAGATTAGCTCCTGGTTCATAATCAACTCATAGTACTGAATGAATAAATGAGTGAATGAACAAGTAAAAGAGTAAGATGGAGTATCATGAAAACATTAAACATGGAGTCTTTAGACAGCTTGGAATCAAATACAAGCTGTTTCACCTCTTAGCAGAACTAGCTACATAATTTATGGAGCCTAAAGCAAAATAAAAATGTGAGGCCCCATATTGAAAAATGACTAAGAATTTCAATGGCAACAGCAGACCATTAAACCAAGCATAAGGCCCTTCCTTCTAGACATGGACCCTGTGTAACTGCACAGGTCACACACTCATGAAACCAACCCAACCACTGCCTAGCTGTGTAAACATGGGCAGCAAACCTCTGTAATGGTTCAGTTTCCTTGCATGTAAAAAGATTAAAATGGGATTGTTATGAGAATGGAATAAATTAATATAACAAAGTCCTTATAATGGTGAATCATAGAGAAGTACTGTTAATATAGATGGAAGAAACTATGAATGTTAAAGCAAATTTTGATTATTTCCAATTTTGCCTAAGGTTTTCTGCAAGCTACAGGAGAATGTCCAGGCTGACCAAGTAATCAGAGGTCTCAACTGGAGGTGATTCTGATCCCTAGGAAGCAACTGACAATGTCTGGAGACAATTTCAGCTGTCACAACTGGGAAGTGATTCTGGCATCTAGTGGAGAGAGAGACCAGAGATGATCTTAAATCCTGCAAAGCCCAGGACAGTTTCCACAGCAAAGCATTATCTAATCAAATATGTCCAAAGTGACAAGGCTGAGAAACCCTGATTTGGAGATTGATTTCTGGGCTTCTGAGGAAAAATTACTGAATTTTTCAGTCTCTCAGTTTCTTCATCCATAAAAGACCACCAATAAAACCTGAGCCTACCCACTTTGCAAAGATGTTGTAAAGATAAATTTAAGAGCCAAGAGCCTAGCTCTCAGAAGGGAAAAGGTACTATTACAGCCCGAGGTGTTATTATCAAGCTGTGCAGCCACTTGCACTCTCAGGAAGCCAAATGTTCTACTTGGAAATGATAATTTCTCTCCACTAAATGAGCATTTTACTTCCCAGAGGGAATAATTTTATTCACCTTTTGCCATCATTGGATGGGGCCCATTACAGCTGTTGTTCTCCCCTTATTTGAAATTTTGTAACACACATAACAACAGAACCTCTCCTGGAGGAATGCACAGCCCTGCAGTAACAAGCTACACACACGTGCCCACGTGTAAACAATCTGCTAACCCAACCGGCTGTGGGTGTTTATAAACACCGTCCTCATATCTGACAGCGTTTCAATGAGAGTATTCAGTAAGAAGAAAAAATAATGTTCTTTGGAATCATCCTTCACACTAGCCCCTCTTCCAAATTCCAGTGTAAGTTAGCAGATAAATGGTAAAGCACAATGCTGAGTTTCTATTTTTTAAATGACTACCTTAGATACTACTTGGAATGGCAATAGGTGATGGGGTGGTGAAGGAACAAGGAAAAGTTCAGGCAGAGAAAATAAAGAAGAAAATCCTCAGGAGCCACAAATGCACTTGGCTGATGCTCTCAAATGCCTGAAATGTATAACTAATCAATAGTTTATGCATAAAGATTGCTCTGCTTGCATGAAATCAGAATGAAACCACATCATAACAATTAGAAGGGGCTAATGGCAGTTCATGAGCCCCAGATGTTCAGATCAATCGTTTCTAACAAAATCTGTGTTCACAAATAATCCCAGGATAGAAAGCACTAGCTGGGGAAAGATTTACCTAATATGGTACTGTGTCAGCTTCCTGCTTTTTTCCTCCTCCTTTGTCTGACAGCAGATTAGCAGAGCTGCCATGGGCATGCTGTGCAGACCATTGAAGGTGAGAGTTGAGAATAAGAGAGCTGCTGAGAGCTCCAGAGCAACTTATCAAGCTCTGTCAGTGACTGCACGGGGGAATCCACAGATACGAGAACACCTATGGCTTCCTCTGTGATCAGCACAGGTAGAATGGGCAAGAAACAGTAGGGATGACAGCAAGCACTGTGAAAGGTTTCAGGTGCTCTGGGATCAGGAGAAAGGTCTTAGCCTTCCACTTCTCCAGTGTTGGCCCTACTCCTGTTGGGTGTTGCAAGGACAGGCTCCTGGGGTGCAATGGAGGTAGAACAGGACAAGGACCAATACCTGGCTTCCAGCGTTCAACCATCTCCAGACATTTACCCCAGATACTGAATTATCTGAGACTCAATTTCCTCCTCTGAAAAAGGAGGCTAATAACCCTTATCTGATAGAGCTACTACAAAGATTAAAAGAGTTTGTGAGTATAAAATTTTCCTAATGCTTAACATGTAGCTGTCACTCAACAGATGCTTATATATTCATTTATAGAAAAACTTTTTTTTTCCTACTTAGGATTAGCAACCTTCCTATGAAATCCAATTTAAAACTTACTCCTTTCCTCAGACTCATAGACATAGAAAACAGGCTTGTGGTTGCTGGGGCAGAGGGTGGGAATAAACTGGGAATTTGGGGTTGGTAGATGCAAACTATTACATTTAGAATGGATAAACCACAAGCTCCTAATGTATAGCACAGGGAACTATATTCAATAGCCTATGATAAGCCAAAATGGAAAAGAATGTTTTAAAACAATGTTAAAAAATATTTACTCCTATCCTGAAACTATCCTTGACCAGCATTCCTTGATTCAGCATGCAAGACTCTCTTCTGCATCACATTCCATTATTCATCAGGCACTCTGTTGCACTTCTGTACTTTTCTCCAGTTGCTGATACATCTATCTGTGAGGTCCACCAATTCAGCATTTGCATATGCCCTACCTAGGCCACAAGCAATGCTGAATTTTTGTTGACGGTAACTGACTTTTACCTGTCCTGGAGTTGTAAATAGGAAGATCTAAGTAATGGCTGTCAGTTGGGTAAACCTCTGCGTGACCACATTACTTGGCTCGGTTGAGGGAAAAACAAGACAGAATTCATTCCATCTCACCACAGTCTGGATACAGAACCTGAGGCCATGTTGGAGTGAAGTTAGAAGGAAAAGAGAGTAAAGAAAGCGGAAGGATTCTGCCGATTTAGACTCCCTTCCCCCTATCTATGTAAAGCATGTTGATGTCTCTACTACACAACTTTTTCTCGTTTCCTATAAATTTAATGTTTTGAAAATCCACTTTTAGGTACGTGTTATGATGAACACTGACTCAATTACAGTGAAATGAAGTGAATTGAAGTCACTCAGTCGTGTCTGACTCTTTGCGATCCCATGGACTATAGCCTACCAGATTCCTCTGTCCATGGGATTTTCCAGGCAAGAACACTGGAGTGGGTTGCCAACTTCTCCAGGAGATCTTCCCAACTCAGGGATTGAACCCGGGTCTTCCGCATTGCAGGCAGACGCTTTACCATCTGAGCCACCAGGGAAGTTCCATTCTCTAATTAATGATACTTAATTTTGCATAAACTATTTCCCCTGCACTTGATATGCAGAGTCGAGTGAATAAACAATCCAAAAAAGGGGAACATTTATCCTATTACCAAACAAGCAAGACTTACTACTTCTGTCAAAGAAATTAAATTAAACTACCATGTGGCATTCAAAACCTAAACTGCTGAACACATGATATTGAGTCCCTAATTTGCCAACAAGGTCTCTTTAACACCACTCAGAACCAGCTGAGAAGTCCTTTTTCTAGCCTCTTTATTCTTGTCTTGTCTTTTATTTCACATCTATTTGCTAGAGAAGTAATTCTTAGACATTCTACTCAAATAGTCATATCAACTTCTTTCAGATGTTGACAACTGAATGTTGCTGCTTTTACTAACTCATTTTGTTAAGAACCAGAATCTTTTTAAAAAATATATAAAATAAAGGTAAAAGAAAGAACAAATTTTCAGTCTTACATTTGAGCTATGATTAGCTGTTTTGTTGGAGTCTTACTTTTCCAGAGCCTCCCTATGTATCCCTTCCACAGTGTTCAGATAGAGAATTGGATAGAACTGCTCCCCTACCCCAAAAGCAGCTGCATAATTAATAGCAATTAACCCTGAGTGCAGTTCAACAAAGGTAACACAATAGTCAATTTTGCCCCCTATTCCCAACAATTCAGTCAGAATTCTAACTCTGTAATGTCAAGAGATACTAAAAATAGGGACTACTGTCAGCAATGACAGAGAACATTAACAGAGTAAGCTTAGATTCAATTCAAGGCTTAGGCTGGCTGTTGTTCCAAAGATGCTTCATCCATTGCTAATAAAAGCAATGCTTCAGTGACTAGATTATCTGTCTAATGACAGGATTAAAAGTCAAAGATTACAGCTTTATAAAGAGTTGTTTTGTTTTTTCAATCTATCCACCATGCCATGTGACATAAGTGACCAACTCATCTGTGACTAATGCAGGACAGCAGACAATCAGTGCCAAGCATGTCCTGCTGCTACCAGGCAGAGTTAACAGTTCACCTGTCTCCCCCAAGAGATAGCAGCAGTCAGATGCTGTCCAGCTGCCCTCTTCCAGCTTCTACCTCTCACACTCAGCACCAAAAGAGTAAGGTTGCTAGAAAAGCTCCCAGCCAATCAGCAGAGTCCAGGCCAGATGGCAAGTTTTGCTGCAGGGGAAGCTAATGGCCTCGACAGTGAGATCATCCTCTAGTCTTTCTGGAGAGGAGACTGCGCTATTGAATTAGTGTTGCAAAAGATCCTCTTTCAGTTTAATCAACATTTGCAGAAGAAGGAATTAGATTGTTCAGTCTGTGAATGCAGCTAACCACCTTGCACAGTCAGACACTGCTGTCCTGACCACTATGGAAAGTGCACTTTATTTGTACAGTCAGGTCAGGTCCAAGTGCATATTTATCATCAGTAATGATGGTTTATTTCAAAATCAACATAAAACAGCCTTCTAAGTCCAGGCTCAGAGTAACAGCTAAAAAACAAAGACAGTTGTTTCCTGGCTGACCTTGAAATGTTGGATTGTTAAAATCTGTATAATCCATTGAAATTTGTGAAATCTGTTGAGTCTGTTCCTCTTCTAATCAAGAAGCATCTTCTCTCCATAGTCTGAGATTGTGTAACTCAGATGGCTGGAACACAGTCCTAAGAGCAATTGCCTTTGTCCTATCCTATCACCATGACTTTCATCCCTATAGCTAGCCAAGGAAATTCTTATTCCTGTTCACAAATAGTTTGGATGAAATAGTTCAAACTTGTAGTTATCCTTAGGAGAGAAAAAAAAAAGGCAATACTAAATAATTGTTCTCCACAGGCTGCAGCTTTGTGTGTTGTGTAGGTCGAAGGATCTTACTATACTAAATAGAAAGAGATCCATTTGATACCTCTGAAAGACTGATTTTACACTGTCTTCAGTGAATTCTCATCTTCAAGTGCATTAATCTGTACACAGTAAGCACTTAATAAATGCATGTTAAGTAAATGAGTAAAAAAAATTTATCACTTCTGTTCAATATCATGGGGGAAGAGAGGAGGCACATTGTGTTATAACTATCATATAAATCTAGCACAACTGCAGCATATGATATTAAATCCAAATATCTGAACTATTTAAGGGAAGTTAGTTTTAAAGATAAGTATACTGTCTTCTATACAGCAGTATTTATCTCCTTGCAAAGCACAGTAACAGAAATTTTAAGTCTGAATCAAAATCACATTTTTAATTTCCTCTTTCCAGTAGTTCATTTCCACAAATTGCAGCCTGGGGAGCAGGAAAGACCACAGGTGGGCCCAGAGAGCAGCATTTAGAGCATCACCTCCACTGCCAGCTGTCTGTCCTACTCTGTCTGTTCTCCCTCACCTTGTTAAATAAACAGGGGACAAATGAACGCGAACAGTCAAGCACAGGCTGAAAAATTTAGAGAAGTCACTGGACTGGGGATTAAGAAAATTGTAAATCCCAGAAAACATGAATTGGGTTAAATAGCAGTTGAAAGCCTTTTAACAAGATGGGAGAGATTTCATTCCAGTAAAATTCAGGATACCTGATTCCTTACTAATCTCTGCAGTATACAAATATAAATATTCACCAGATATAAATGAGCAAAATATGTAAACAGGAAACTCACAAAGAATTCCAAATTAAGTCTGAAACATAGCTCACATTTTAAATAATAATTTATCTATAAAGTGAAAATTAAATTAAAATGAAGTGACTTTTTCATATTAACATTTTTACTCAAAAGACAAAATTTCAAAAACTTATTACAGTCTTATTTAAAATCTAAATCAGTACATATTATAAGAAAGTGGTTAGTTTAAATTATGATATTTTTAGGCCCAAACTGTTTATTTCAATAAAAGAATACATACTGTAAAGTTTCTCTCTAATTTTATTGAATAGGCATAATTCTAATATTTTATATATATTCACCAATTAGTCACCTTTACTTATCTTTCTTTACAACTGAAGATACATGAAAAAGTGTAACCTCACATAATCAGTCATCTCTATCACCATAGACACCATTAATCATCACCATCATCACAAAAAGCCAATATTTATTGAACATTTTCTAGGTGCCAAGAACGTTTACAAAATTTCTATAAATTAGAGATTATTTTTATTGTAACTGACCCAAAGTCACAGAGCTTGCTCGTATAGAACAGGGATTAAATTCAAGTCCATCTTACTCCAAAGTCCATGCTTGTGCTGATAACTAAACATGCAACACACTTTAAAGAGCAAGAGAATATAATATGAAATACAAAGGGAAAATATATTATTTACAGAAATAGTAATAGAATAAAGCCAGCTTTTCACTGGAAATATAATTGGTTCTTTTTCCTATTTGTGAAAATACTGAAGTTGGATAACTGGAAACACATCTGTCATTTATCTTTAAATAAATAAAATCCATTCCCCCTTAAGAGCTGATTGATAACGGTCAAACAGTCCTTGTTGAAACTAAGTGGAAGTATTAGTTGCTCAGCCGTGTCTGACTTTTTGCAACCCATGGAATCAACCAGTCTCCTCTCTCCATGGAATTCTCCAAGCTAGAATAAGGGAGTGGGTTGCCATTCCCTTCTTCAGGGGATCTCCCCAACCCAGGGATCAAACCTGGGTCTCTCAAATTGTAGGCAGATTCCCTGAGTCACCAGGGAGCCCACAGTCCTTTTTAGTGGTTCTTACATTTTATAATAACTCATTGAGACCCCTAACTGTTGATGACAATTTGCTGCTGGGTTACCACCTCCCTCCCTTAGCAAAATACCTGAGTATGCCACATAGGTAAAAGGAAAGCATGAAGATCTGAAAAACCAAAGATCCTGAGGAATCATTGGGGAGATAAAAGGTTGTTGCAACACATTATTGAGAGAAAAATGAAGTCTGGGGTGGATGGGGGCTGACTACCGCAGGAAAAGGATGGGTGCCTTCACACAAAAACAAAAAACTGAGCAATTTAACCTGAGATCAAAGTAAATATAAATGTAGCATATGTGAAAAATATAAAATAAGCATAATCATATTTTAAAGAGTTAATAAATAAGGTTAACTTGAAGTAACAGAAAGTGTTCTTAAAAAAAGAACAAAGTGAAACTACAGGTCAGAAAACAGTTACCTATGGGAGGAGGAGGAAATGGTGAAGTGATCATGGATAGAAAGTAAAGCAAAACATATTTTATTGTATAGATTAATTTTGACATGATGTACATAATTATAAAACAAAACTAAATAAATAAAAAAGCAATCTAAAATATTTAAAGCAAAATTAAATGGACAAACCTAAAGATATATTCAATTTGTGCATAATCAGCATGAGAGAAATCCTTCCTAATGACATTAGGACAAAGAAAATTGGCAATACATCCTTGGAGTAATGTAGCCTAAGGGCAAAAAGAATAGAAACAAAAGAAAACAATTTTTAGTAATCATAGGATAGGTGGTAGTATTGATACTCCTATGACTATGGCAGCAGTATTTTAGAATAAAGCAAATAAAAAATTGCCTTAGTATAGAGATCCTGGAATTAGGAACATGGGAAAAGAAGAAATCAATGTAAATGTATGAGTTAAAGTAAAAATCTTATAGTCCTAAATTTGAATTGGGAATACCAATATGAATTCATAATATATTTGATCCTAAAAATATATGTATGTATTTCCTAGCTCTAATAAAGACCAACCACAGGCTCCCTTGGTGCCCATTCTGTGGTCTCTAAATACCAGTTTTTATTAAAAGGAACCACAACTCATTAAAGAAATATATGACATGAGATCTGGACTAATAAATATATTAAAAAAATGAACTTGAAATATCTTGCTGTATCAATCATTAAACAAGGACATTATTACACACTTCTGAGAGTGAGCCAAAAGCACTTAAGAATCAACTGAAGAGGCCAAAGATAGAGCAATATGAACAAGAAAAATAATTATAGTGCATTTAAAGACATAAAATGTATTTAAATCTATTAATATTTGTATAAAATATTTAGTATGAAACAAAATAAAAACAACTTCACTTGTCACCTTTGGAAGATACCAGGTATTAGAATTAAGAACATGGGAAAAGAAGAAATCAATGGCATAAACAGAAAGAAATGAGCAAATATTCCTTGCCTATATTAATTAACTTCAGAAGAGGGAAGGTTTCTCATTATTGAATATTAGTTTCCTAGAGCTGCTATTAAAAAAAAAAAAAATTGTGACAAACTGGGTGGCTTGAAATATAAGAAATTTATTCTCCAAAAGTTCTGGAGTCCAGAAATCCAAATTCAAGATACTGGCTGGGCCACACCTTCTCCAGAGCTCCTTGCCTCTTCCAGCTTCTGGTAACACCAGGAATTCTCTGACTTCAGGCAGCATAACTTAAATCTCTGCTTCTACCTTCATACGGTCATCTTTGCTCCGTGTCTGCATCTAACTTAGTATCCAAATAAAAAAAAAAAAAATTGTGACAAACTGGGTGGCTTGAAATATAAGAAATTTATTCTCCAAAAGTTCTGGAGTCCAGAAATCCAAATTCAAGATACTGGCTGGGCCACACCTTCTCCAGAGCTCCTTGCCTCTTCCAGCTTCTGGTAACACCAGGAATTCTCTGACTTCAGGCAGCATAACTTAAATCTCTGCTTCTACCTTCATACGGTCATCTTTGCTCCGTGTCTGCATCTAACTTAGTATCCAAATTTCCCTCTTCTTATAAAAACACCAGTCATACAACATTAATCACCCACTCTAATGACATCATTTTAACTTGATTACATATGCAAAGACCTTACTTCTGAATAATATCACATTAAGAGTATTTTTTCTTTTCTGGAACCTCTGAGTTTCCAAATGAATTTTCTTTGTCCTAATGTCATTAGGAAGGATTTCTCTCATGCTGATTACGCACAAACTGAATTTTCCAAATGAATTTTAAGATCAATTTGTCAGTTTCTGATCACAATTGCATTGAATCTATAGATCAATTTTGGGAATATTTTCATCTTAAGAAGATAACTCTTCCAATCTATGAACATGAAATGTCTTTCCATTTGTTTAGATCATCTTTCATTTCATTCAGCAATATCTTATCACTTTCAGAGAATAAAGTTTCATTTATCTATTAATTTATAATTATTTAACTCTTTTGTATCCTATTTTAAATGAAATTATTCTCTTAATTTCATTTTTTGTTTGGGCATTGCTAGTGTAGAGAAACAGTTGGTTTTTCTATGTTGATCTTGTATCCTATAACCTTGATGAATTAGTTCTAAAAGTTTTTAATGGGTTCTTCATAGGCAAGATAATGTCATCTATGAATAGAGGTAATTTTGTTTTTTCCTTTTCAATTTAAGTGCCTTTCATTTCATTTTCTTGCCTAAAATTTTCCTGCTTAAAACTTCTAGTAATACATTGAGAAGAAACTACATATATGTCTTGTTCCTTATCTTAGGAGGAATATATTCCATTTTTTTGTCATTCGGTATTATGTTCAGTTCAGTTCAGTCACTCAGTCATGTCCAACTCTTTGCGACCACATGAATTGCAGCACGCCGGCCTCCCTGTCCATCATCAACTCCCGGAGTTCACTCAGACTCACGCCCATCGAGTCAGTAATGTCATCCAGCCATCTCATCCTCTGTCGTCCCCTTCTCCTCCTGCCTCCAATCCCTCCCAGCATCAAAGTCTTTTCCAATGAGTCAACACTTTGCATGAGGTGGCCAGAGTACTGGAGTTTCAGCTTTAGCATCATTCCTTTCAAAGAAATCCCAGGGCCGATCTCCTTCAGAATGGACTGGTTGGATCTCCTTGCA
>SJXQ01006785.1:7458-50274 GCA_006408695.1 Aepyceros melampus | reverse complement strand
TTCTCCAACACCACAGTTCAAAAGCATCAGTTCTTCAGCGCTCAGCCTTCTTCACAGTCCAACTCTCTCACATCCATACATGACCACAGGAAAAACCATAGCCTTGACTAGACAGACCTTAGTCCGCAAAGTAATGTCTCTGCTTTTGAGTATGCTATCTAGGTTGGTCATAACTTTTCTTCCAAGGAGTAAGTGTCTTTTTTAATTTCATGGCTGCAGTCACCATCTGCAGTGATTTGGGAGCCCAAAAAAATAAAGTTTGACACTGTTTCCACTATTTCCCCATCTATTTGCCATGAAGTGATGGGACCGGATGCCATAATCTTCGTTTTCTGAATGTTGAGCTTTAAGCCAACTTTTTCACTCTCTTCTATCACTTTCATCAAGAGGCTTTTTAGTTCCCCTTCACTTTCTGCCATAAGGGTAGTGTCATCTGCATATCTGAGGTTATTGATATTTCTCCTGGCAATCTTGATTCCAGCTTGTGTTTCTTCTTAGCTGTGGGTTTTTCATAGATAGCCTTTATCAGGCTGAGGAAGCTACCTTATACTCCTAGTCTGTCAAATGTTCTTACCACGAAATGGTGTTGAATTTTATTAAATGCTTTTTCTGCATCTATTGAAATGATCTCTTTTTTTTTTAATTCTTTATCTATTGATATGGTACACTATGAGTTAAAGTCGTTCAGTCGTGTCTGACTCTTTGTGACCCCATGGACTGTACAGTCCATGGAATTCTCTAGGTCAGAATAATGGAGTGAGTAACCTTTGCTTTTTTCCAGGAGATCTTCCAAGCCCAGAGCCTGAACCCAAGTCTCCCTCACTGCAGGTGGATATATTCGTGTGTTAAACCAATTTTGTTTTCCTGGGACAAATCTCATTTGGTCTTAGTGTATAATTCTTTTTCTATGCTACCAGATACATTTCCTAGGATGTTGTGTAGCATTTTTGCATTTATTTTCAAGAGAGATAGTAACCTGTAGGTTTTTTCCCTGTTATGTCTTTGCCTGGTTTTCTTACCAGAACATTTATATTCTTAATATAAAAATTAGATGCCTTCCTATTAAGATCAAGAAATCACCATATGCCCACAAATACCATTACAACTTAATGTAATAGTGGAGGGCCTTACCAATTTTTTAATATGACAAAAAGATGAAAGAGTTTTAAGTATTGAAAGGGATAAATTAAATTTTCATTATTTGCTGATGTTATAATTATTTACATAGACACTGAGATACATTAATATGCAACTGTTAACAAAATAATATGAATACTTAACAATATTGCAAAGTAAAAGTTCAACTTAAGAAATGAGTGCTATTCATCTATACCAGTAATGATTAACTGGAAAATCTTGTGCAACCTGATATATCATCCAAAATAGTAGCACAAAATTTAAATAATCTAAGAATTATCAAATAATATTATAAATTAATTAAAACTCTATTAAAGTGATGTTGAGCATCTTTTCATGTGTTTGTTAGCCATCCGTATGTCTTCTTTGGAGAAATGTCTATTTAGTTCTTTGGCCCATTTTTTGATTGGGTCATTTATTTTTCTGGAATTGAGCTGCATAAGCTGCTTGTATATTTTTGAGATTAGTTGTTTGTCAGTTGCTTCATTTGCTATTATTTTCTCCCATTCTGAAGGCTGTCTTTTCACCTTGCTTATAGTTTCCTTTGTTGTGCAGAAGCTTTTAATTTTAATTAGATTCCATTTGTTTATTTTTGCTTTTATTTCCAGTATTCTGGGAGGTAGACCATATAGGATCTTGCTGTGATTTATGTCAGAGAATGTTTTGCCTATGTTCTCCTCTAGGAGTTTTATAGTTTCTGTTCTTACATTTAGGTCTTTAATCCATTTTGAGTTTATTTTTTGTGTGGTGTTAGAAAGTGATCTAGTTTCGTTCTTTTAAAAGTGGTTGACCAGTTTTCCCAGCACCACTTGTTAAAGAGATTGTTTTTCTTCCATTGTATATTCTTACCTCCTTTGTCTAAGATAAGGTGTCCATAGGTGTGTGGATTTATCTCTGGGCTTTCTATTTTTTCCATTGGTCTATATTTCTGTTTTTGTGCCAGTACCATACTGTTTTGATGATTGTGGCTTTTTAGTAGAGCCTGAAGTCAGGCAGGTTGATTCTTCCAGTTCCATTCTTCTTTCTCAAGATGGCTTTGGCTATTTGAGGTTTTTTGTATTTCCACACAAATCTTGAAATTATTTGTTCTAGTTCTGTGAAAAATACTGCTGGTAGCTTGATAGGGATTGCATTGACTCTATAGATTGCTTTGGGTAGTATACTCATTTTCACTATATTGATTCTTCTCATCCATGAACATGGTATATATCTCCATCTATCAGTGTCCTCTCTGATTTCTTTCATCAGTGTTTGATAGTTTTCTATATATGGGTCTTTAGTTTCTTTAGGTAGATATATTCCTAAGTATTTTATTATTTTCATTGCAATGGTGAATGGAATTGATTCCTTAATTTCTTTTTCTACTTTCTCATTATTAGTGTATAGGAATGCAAGCAATAAGTGCTGGAGAGGGTGTGGAGAAAAGGGAACCCTCTTACCCTGTTGGTGGGAATGCAAACTAGTACAGCCACTATGGAAAACAGTGTGGAGATTCCTTAAAAAATTGCAAATAGAACTGCCTTATGATCCAGCAATCCCACTGCTGGCATACACACTGAGGAAACCAGAATTGAAAGAGACACATGTACTCCAATGTTCATTGCATAATAGCCAGGACATGGAAACAACCTAGATGTCCATCTGCAGATGAATGGATAAGAAAGCTGTGGTACATATACACAATGGAGTATTACTCAGCCATTAAAAAGAATACATTTGAATCAGTACTAATGAGATGGATGAAACTGGGGCTGATTATACAGAGTGAAGTAAGCCAGAAAGAAAAACACCAATACAGTATACTAACACATATATATGGAATTTAGAGAGATGGTAATGATAACCCTGTAAGCGAGACAGCAAAAGAGACACAGATGTATAGAACGGACTTTTGGACTCTGAGGGAGAGGGAGAGGGTGGGATGTTTTGGGAAATAGCAGTGAAACATGTATACTATCATGTAAGAAACGAATCACCAGTCTATGTTTGATATAGGATGCTTGGGACTAATGCACGGGGATGATCCAGAGAGTTGATATGGGGTGAGAGGTGGCAGAGGGCGGGGTTCAGGATTCGGAACTCATGTACACCTGAGACGGATTCATGTCAATGTATGGCAAAACCAATACAGTAAAGTAAAATAAAGTAAAAATAAAAATTAAAAAAAAACTCTATTAAAGCACATGAAATTAATTATATATTTTGAGAGACTATATTCACGGTGCCAGGTAGGTATTCAGTTTTATTGCATTTATTGAGAAAGCTATCCCTACACCATCCATCAAACAATCTATTCCTCCCCCTGTATCATGTATCATATTTTTATATACACATGGAATATTAACATATATGAATTTGTAAATTTAGGAAAATGGAAATATTTGTAAAATAATAATTTTATAGTATTTTATATTTTTATTTCAAGGGCCCAATCTTTATAAAATTGCTATTAACATGTTCAGGTATGCATTATTTGGGCAGAAGAACTAGGCAGACATTTTTCCAAAGGAGGCAACCAACCAACAGGTATGGCAAAAGGTGGTTAACATCATTAATCAACACAGAAATGAAATCAAAACCACAGTAAGATATCACCTCATACCTGTGAGAATGATTAACATCAAAAAAGACTATAGATAACAAGTGTTGACAAGGATGTGGAGAAAAGGAAACTCTGGTAAACTGCTGATTGGCATGTAAATTGGTGCAACCACTATGAAAATCAGTATGGAGGTTCCTCAAAAAATTAAAAACTGAACTACCATACATTCCAATAATTCCACTTCTGGATATATACTGAAAGGAAATGAAAGCAAGATCTCTAAGAGATATCTGCACTCCCATGGTCATTGAAGCATTATTCACAATAGACATGATATGGCAACAACCTAAGTGTCCATCAGTGGATGAACAGATAGTGTGATGTGTCTATATATACAATGGATTACTACCCAACATGAGAAAAGAATAAATACTGCCATCTATGACAACATGGATAGACTAAAGGGCATATTCTCACTGAAATAAGCCAGACAGAGATAGCCGAATAATACATGGTATCACTTACATGTAGAATCTTAAAACAAACAAACAAACAAAAAATCACACTTTTAGAACAGCAATTGTCAAGGGCTAGTAGGAGAAACATATATTTTGGTAAATGGGTACAGACTTTCAGCTATAAGATTAATGAAGTCTGAGGATAGAATGTAAAATATGGTGACTGTAGTTGATAACACTATTATATCAGTGAAATTTGCTAAGATAGTAGAACTTAAATATTCTCACTCAAAAAAAGATGAATATGTGAGGTGATAGAAGTGTTAATGAACTTCAAATATTAAATCACTATGGTAGAAACATTATAAATATCTTACAATTTTGTCAATTACATGACAATAAACTTGAAAAATAATGTCCATGTATATATACCATTAAGATGACACCAAAAAAAAATCTTTGAATAAAAAAGTACATTGATACCTGAAATTCCTAGTATTGTCAAGAATATTTCTGTTTTATTTATTTCATTATTCAAAAGTTGTTGTTAAAGAAAACTATACATAAACTAATTATAAACTATACATTTAGAAAAAAAAAATCTTATTTTTTTTAAAAAAGACCTTGAACTAGATAAGAGTTAAAGAAATTTCTTGTGTTGAAACATCTAAACCCTGATTTAGCATCTACCACCTTAGGAGAACATCTTCCCTGCATTCAGTAGATATATTGAGTATTTCCATGTGGTGGGTAATGGTGGTACAAAGTGGTCCTTCTTGAGTTCAGAGGCCATTATAAAACAGCTATTACTCACTGTTTTACCATATATTAGTATTAGCACTGTTTTATTAGCCTTAGTATTAGTACTGTATGTGTTAGATAGCATTAAGCATAGAGATCTCTGAAAGCACCAAGGAGATCATCTAATATTGCCTGGCATTGATGGTCAAAGTGCAGAAGTAAGAACAGTTAGTCCATGAAGTAGTTAGAGAAGGATATCCCAGGCAGAGGCAATATAAGTACAAAAACAGAAATGAGAGCCAGCATGGATACTAAGAGAACAGAAAGTAGATAGGTATGGCCTAGAGGTGAGTATGATATGTTCAACTTTTATATGATGCAAGCATCCATTTTATATTTAGAAGTCAACATGACTGAAAACAATGCCTTTCACTGCATATAGTGCAACTATAGAACTTTTTTGCTTGAAATGTCTGCCTTGGATCTCTATTTACCAAAATAATAAAGGGATAATGAAATGGGACCTTGAGGCTGATGAAACATACACTAATTACGCATGCCTTCAGTGCCACACTTTTATACATTGCTAGATCATTCATCCAGAGCCAGACATCCTGGAATGTGAAGTCAAGTGGGCCTTAGAAAGCATCACTAGGAACAAAGTGGAGGTGATGGAATTCCAGTTGAGCTATTTCAAATCCTGAAAGATGATACTGTGAAAGTGATGCATTCAATATGCCAGCAAATTTGGAAAAGTCAGCAGTGGCCACAGGACTGGAAAAGGTCAGCTTTCATTCCAATCCCAAAGAAAGGCAATGCCAAAGAATGCTCAAACTACCACACAATTGCACTCATCTCACATGCTAGTAAAGTAATGCTCAAAATTTTCTAAGACAGGCTTCAGCAGTATGTGAACCGTGAACTTCCAGATGTTCAAGCTGGTTTTAGAAAAGGCAGAGGAAAAAACCCGAAAGACTCCACCAGAAAATTACTAGAGCTAATCAATGAATATAGTAAAGTTGCAGGATATAAAATCAACACACAGAAATCCCTTGCATTCCTATACACTAATAATGAGAAAGTAGAAAAAGAAATTAAGGAATCAATTCCATTCACCATTGCAACGAAAAGAATAAAATACTTAGGAATATACCTACCAAAGGAAACTAAAGACCTATATATAGAAAATTATAAAACACTGATGAAAGAAATCAAAGAGGACACTAATAGATGGAGAAACATACCATGTTCATGGATCGGAAGAATCAATATAGTGAAAATGAGTATACTACCCAAAGCAATCTACAGATTCAATGCAATTCCTATCAAGATACCAGCGGTATTTTTCACAGAGCTAGAACAAATAATTTCACAATTTGTATGGAAACACAAAAAACCTCGAATAGCCAAAGCCATCTTGAGAAAGAAGAATGGAACTGGAGGAATCAACCTGCCTGACTTCAGGCTTTACTACAAAGCCACAGTCATCAAGACAGTATGGTACTGGCACAAAGACAGAAATATAGATCAATGGAACAAAATAGAAAGCCCAGAGATAAATCCACACACCTATGGACAGCTTATCTTCGACAAAGGAGGCAAGAATATACAGTGGATTAAAGACAATCTTTTTAACAAGTGGTGCTGGGAAAACTGGACAACCACTTGTAAAAGAATGAAATTAGATCACTTTCTAACCCCATACACAAAAATAAACTCAAAATGGATTAAAGATCTAAACGTAAGACAAGAAACTATAAAACTCCTAGAGGAGAACATAGGCAAAACACTCTCTGACATAAATCACAGCAGGATCCTCTATGACCCACCTCCTAGAATACTGGAAATAAAAGCAAAAATAAACAAATGGGATCTAATTAAAATTAAAAGCTTCTGCACAACAAAGGAAACTATAAGCAAGGTGAAAAGACAGCCTTCTGAATGGGAGAAAATAATAACAAATGAAACAACTGACAAACAACTAATCTCAAAAATATACAAGCAGCTTATGCAGCTCAACTCCAGAAAAATAAATGACCCAATCAAAAAATGGGCCAAAGAACTAAATAGACACTTCTCCAAAGAAGACATACGAATGGCTAACAAACACATGAAAAGATGCTCAACATCACTCATTATCAGAGAAATGCAAATCAAAACCACAATGAGGTACCATTTCACACCAGTCAGAATGGCTGCGATGCAAAAGTCAACAAGCAATAAATGCTGGAGAGGGTGTGGAGAAAAGGGAACCCTCTTACACTGTTGGTGGGAATGCAAATTAGTACAGCCACTATGGAAAACAGTGTGGAGATTCCTTAAAAAATTGCAAATAGAACTGCCTTATGATCCAGCGATCCCACTGCTGGGCATACACACCGAGGAAACCAGAATTGAAAGAGACACGTGTACCCCAATGTTCATCGCGGCACTGTTTGTAATAGCCAGGACATGGAAGCAACCTAGATGTCCATCAGCAGATGAATGGATAAGAAAGCTGTGGTACATATACACAATGGAGTATTACTCAGCTATTAAAAAGAATACATTTGAATCAGTTTTAATGAGGTGGATGACGCTGGAGCCGATTATACAGAGTGAAGTAAGCCAGAAAGAAAAACATCAATACAGTATACTTACACATATATATGGAATTTAGAATGATGGTAATGATAAACCTGTACGCAAGACAGCAAAAGAGACACAGTTGTATAGAATGGCCTTTTGGACTCTGTGGGAGAGGGAGAGGGTGGGATGGGTTGGCAGAGTGGCAATGTAACATGTGTGATATCAGAAGCGAAACGAATTGCCAATCCAGGTTTGATGCAGGATGCAGGATGCTTGGGACTGATGCACGGGGATAATCCAGAGAGAGGGTGTGGGGGGGGAGGGTGGAGGGTGGGGTCTGGATTGGGAGTTCATGTACACTCATGGCTAATTCATGTCAATGTGTAACAAAACGAATACAGTATTGTAAAGCAAAACAAACTAAAAAATAAAAATTAATTTAAAAAAAAAGAAAAGGCAGAGGAACCAGAGATCAAATTGCCAACATCTACTGAATCATGGAAAAAGCAAGAGAGTGCCAGGAAAACATCTATTTCTGCTTTGTTGACTGTGCCAAAGCCTTTGACTGTGTGGATCACAAGAAACTGTGGACAATTCTGAAAGAGATGGGAATACCAGACTACCTGACCTGCCTCTTGAGAAACCTATATGCAGCTCAGGAAGCAATAGATAGAACTGGACATGGAACAACAGACTGGGTCAAAATAGGAAAAGGAGTACATCAAGGCTGTATATTGTCACTCTGCTTATTTAACTTATATGAAGAGTAGGTGAAGGTGAAGTCGCTCAGTCGTGTCCGACTCTTTGCAACCCCATAGACTGTAGCCTATCAGGCTCCTCCGTCCATGGGATTTTCCAGGCAAGAGTGCTGGAGTGGATTGCCATTTCCTTCTCCAGGGGATCTTCCAGACCCAGGAATATATGAAGAGTACATCATGAGAAATGCTGGGCCGAAAGAAGCACAAGCTGGAATCAAGGTTGCCAGGAGAAATATCAATAACCTCAGATATGCAGATGACACCACCCTTATGGCAGAAAGTGAAGAGGATCTAAAAACCTCCTGATGAAAGTGAAAGAGAGTGGAAAAGTTGGCTTAAAGCTCAATATTCAGAAAACAAAGATCATGGCATCCGGTCCCATCACTTCATGAGAAATAGAAGGGAAAACAGTGGAAACAGTGTCAGACTTTATTTTTTTGGGCTCCAAAATCACTGCAGATGGTGATTGCAGCCATGAAATTAAAAGATGCTTACTCCTTGGAAGGAAAGTTATGACCAATCTAGATAGCATATTCAAAAACAGAGACATTACTTTGCCAACAAAGGTCCATCTAGTCAAGGCTACGGTTTTTCCAGTGATCATGTATGGATGTGAGAGTTGGACTGTGAAGAAGGCTGAGCACCGAAGAATTGATGTTTTTGAATTGTGGTATTGGAGAAGACTCTTGAGAGTCCCTTGGACTGCAAGGAGATCCAACCAGTCCATCCTAAAGGAGATCAGTCCTGGGTGTTCATTGGAAGGACTGATGCTAAAGCTGAAACTCCAATACTTTGGCCACCTCATACAAAGAGTTGACTTATTGGAAAAGACTCTGATACTGGGAGGGATTGGGGGCAGGAGGAGAAGGGGACAACAGAGGATGAGATGGCTGGATGGCATCACCGACTGATGGACATGAGTTTGAGTGGACTCTGGGAGTTGGTGATGGACAGGGAGGCCTGGCATGCTGCGATTCATGGGGTCACGAAGAGTCAGACACGACTGAGCGCTAAACTGACAATCCAATCAAGGATTAAATAGCAACGCCCTAACTTAAATGTATTCAGCTCTAAAAGATACTGGAATCTTAGCAACAAGATGGTAAAAAAAAAGGTAAGGAAACCAGAAATGGATGGGACTAATACAAGACAACTGATATGCATGAAGGACTGAACTTCAGAAGAGGTACAAATTAGAACAATTCAGCACATCTAATATAATGGGTGAGAAGCCTAGGAGGTTTTCAAAACATGGCAATACTTAAGGTTAGGCAGGTAATTCTCAATTTAATCTGGATTTGACATTAATAGTGATAAAAGCACCCAGGCACCATGGAAAAGGAACCAATGGTGGCAAGGGATATCTATATTGTGTCATAGCCCTAAACTAGAATAATGAGTTCCCACTATGAGAACTGAAGGAAAAAATAAGGAAATCAAACCAAATACCTAGTCACATAAATTTGGAAAACACATGAGGATTTCAAAGGTCTGTCTCTCAAGTAACATTGGAGCCCAGGATTAACTTCATATGCTATGAACACCAGGCTTAGAACAGCATGGCAAATAAGAACTTCCACCTGTGGCTGACCATGGGCTTCCTGAAGTCTGACTGCCATCAGTGGTAGAAGACTGATGCAGGAACTGACAACACCAAGTCTGTAAGTCAAAAACATAGGACCTGTGAAGGCTAGGAAAAGGAGAACTAGTTAACAAGGTAAAAAAAATAAAAAATAAAAAAAAACACTAACTGTATGCCAAGGAAATTTTTGGCTATCCATATATTTATTCCACCTCAAGAAGCACATAGAATAAATCTGCAATGTTCATTAGTTCAAGTCATAGGTTCCATATATCTTTATATATACACAGTATAAAGTTGACTAGCAGCCAGATAATAGGCTGAGCCTCCACTGTTGGTCTAGACATCTTATGCTATGGTAAAATAACTGATGAATGTATGCTACCTAATTATGACTCCATTCTGCATACTGTGTCTCAGCCAAATAATTTGAAAGTGCTTCCCTCAAAGAAGAAAAACAGGTTACCAAGGAAGGAACAGAACTGAAATACCATTTACTCACAGAAATTCATTTTACATTAGCTTACAATGTTTTGTGCTACAACATCATTTTTTACATTAACTCTGGGAAAAAAATTTAGTGTAACAGGATTTTTTTAATAAATGTATAACCTATCAAAAGTCATTCTTATGTAAATCAGCATTAACTGTCTCTCAAACTTTTACCTACTTTAAAATTCTGCTTCAAGTCCAATTTACAACTATATAGGACACTCATAATTTGGAAATGATAAAACCCATCAGAAAAAAAATTTTTTTTGAATACTTGCTCCACACACAAGCTGCTGCTTATTGAGTTAGAAAAAGGAAGCCTAGGAGCACAATTACCTTGACTTCCAGAGAAGGCGATTCTGAAGCTTTTGAGCAGGTACTAACTTAGTTAGTTTCATTGAATGTAAAAGTGAATTTCTCTTTATCTCTGTAATAAAGAGACTTATTAATATTGTAAAAATAGGAATCATGGAAAACATTTTGGGAATGAGACAGGAAGAAAAACTATTATCTACTTTCTTTTAAAAGGAAGTCTTGATAAGAACATAAATACAGATTTAGAGAACTATTAAAACTCCAGCTACAAAGGAAATGAAAAACTTGAATTGTCTGTATTCCTGTCATCTCCTCATCCATCCATCTTATAATAGCCTTATTGCAACCAGACATGCGGTGATGAATGCAGAAATGTCAGACAAAAAGGAACATGTAAAGATAAAAGGCTAGAGGGTGTAAAAAAAAATGTTAAATAAAAAACCCACACAACAAAGAAGTGACTGCATGTTTTTTTTGTTATACTTTGTTTCCAAAAGCTGCCTTCCTGCTAGCTAAAAGTCAGAATTCCATAAAGATAGAAGCAATCCACAAAAGAACACTGATGTTTCTGAAAAAAATTATAATACAGAAAAAAATGGATAAATCTACAACCAAAAGACTCTTTCTTTAAAGCTCTAAACCCACACACTGAACACCTTTTATTTAAGGATCTCAAAGCACTTTACCAGCAAGTAATTACCCCACCATTTCCCTACTATCAGTTGAAGGTTTGGAAACTTTTGAGAGTCAAGTTCAGCATGAGCTTTCAAGTCCTATTATGCAGAAATATAGAATGCAAGTTACCTACGTGAGGTAGGTAACATAAACTACATAAACTAGAGACCCACCGCTGCTTCCTTCTGCTTTAACCACTCTTTTTCCCCAAAATTGCTTATTTGCAATATGCCACAGACAGGAAACTATCTCATGATGACTCTTTTCTCTGTCTAGGCATTAATGGTACATGCCAAATATGCATCATCACTTCTTCTATAGAATACATTTTAGTTAAACCAAATCGCATACATAAGAATTTTTCATTGCTAAAGAAAAAAAATCAACTTGTAAGAACTCTGTTTACTCCAACATTCCATTTATCCCTGATACTAATACTTATAGACTTTCTTCTCCAACTGTCCTCCTCATTGCACATGAAAATTAGCATGTATAATGAAAATAAGACCATTCCATTATCTTCCCATGTATACCTTGGATCCTCTTAAAGAGGTTTGCTTTGGGAAAGTTTCACTGATTTGTGAAAGAATGGAGGGTCTTCTACCAAGAAACGGAGTATTGTTAGCTGAAGTAAAGGTTCAAGAGTAAGGAGATATATCACTGCACAGTAGAGAAGTCTTTGGAGCTTCTGAAGAATATCTAGGACTGAAAGAGTGAGCAGTGGAAAGGAAGAGGGTAGAGGAAAAAAAAAAACAGACTAATGACAACAGTCTGTGGATTATGAACTGTTACACATTCCTATAATCCCACTCTACAGAAGAAATTATCATTCTAGAATATGACATCAAAGGGATAATCCATGAAAAAAAAAATTCATAAGCTATACTTCATTTAAATTAAAAGCTTCAACTCTGTTAAGGACACTGTAAAGAGAATCTAAAGACAAACCACAGACTAAAAGAAAATATTTGCAAGACACATCTGACAAAGGACTGTTATCCAAATATACAAAGAACTCTTAAAACTCAACAATAAGAAAATTAACAATCCAATTTTACAGTTCAATTTTACAATAGATCAAACACTTTCACATCTCACCAAAGAAGATATACAGATGGCAAATGAGCATATAAAAAGAAGCTTCACATATGTTACCAGGAAAAAATGCAAATTAAAACAAAATGCCACTGCACACTTATTAGAATGGCCAAAATCTGAAACACAGATAATACCAAGCACTGGTGAGAATGCAGAGCAATGGGAATTCTCAATCACTGCTGGTGGGAAAGCAAAATGACACACTCACTGTGCAAGGCTGTTAGGTTCTTTCTTAAAACACTAAACACACTTTTACCATATGAGCTTCTAGCAATTTTGCCCTTTGCTATTTACCCAAAATTTATGTATGCTTGAAAACATGCTCATGAATATCTGAGTAGCCTTATTCATAATTGTCAAAACTGAGAAGCAACCAAGATGTTCTTCAGTAGATGAACAGATAAACTGTGGCATATTATTCAGCACTAAAGAGAAATGAGCTACCAAGCCATGAAAACACATGTGGAAAGATTAATGCACACTTAGTTCACTTCAGTCGCTCAGTCATGTTCGACTCTGTGACCTCATGTACTGCAGCATGCAGGCCTCCCTGTCCTTCACCAACTCCTGGAGTTTACTCAGGCTCATCTCCATTGAGTTGGTGATGCCAACCAACCATCTCACCCTCTGTCATCCCTTTCTCATCCCGCCTTTGATCTTTCCTAGCATCCAGGTCTTTTCAAATGAGTCAGTTCTTTGCATCAGGTGGCCAAAGTATTGGAGTTTCAGCTTCATCATCAGTGCTTCCAATGATATTCAGGACTGATTTCCTTTAGGATGGACTGGTTGGATCATCTTGCAGTCCAAGGGACTCTCAAGAGTCTTCTCCAACACAATTCAAAAGCATCAGTTCTTCAGTGCTCAGCTTCCTTTATACTCCAACGCTCACATTCATACATGACTACTTGCTTTGACTAGATGGACCTTTGTTGGTAAAGTAATATCTCTTCTTTTAATATGCTGTCTAGGTTGGTCATAACTTTTCTTCCAAGGACCAAGTGTCTTTTAATTTCATGGCTGCAGTCACCATCTACAGTGATCTTGGAGCCCAAAAAACTAAAGTCTGACACTGTTTCCATTGATTCCCCATTCTATTTGCCCTGAAATGATGGGACCAGATGCCATGATCTTCATTTTCTGAATGTTGACTTTTAAGCCAACTTTTTTACTCTCCTCTTTCACTTACATCAAAAGGCTGTTTCGTTCTTCTTCACTTTCTGCCATAGGGTGGTGTCATCTGCATATCTGAGGTTATTGATATTTCTCCCAGCAGTCTTGATTCGAGCTTTTGCTTCATCCTGCCCAGCATTTCTCATGATGTACTCTGCATATAAGTTAAATAAGCAGGGTAACAGTATACAGCCTTGACATACTCCTTTCCTAATTTGGAACAAATCTATTGTTCTATATCCAGTTCTAACTGTTGCTTCCTGACCTGCATACAGATTTCTCAAGAGGCAGGTCAGGTGGTCTGGTATTCCCATCTCTCTCAGAATTTTCCACAGTTTATTGTGATCCACACAGCCAAAGGCTTTGGCATAGTCAATAAAGCAGAAGTAGATATTTTTCTGGAACCCTCTTGCTTTTTCACTGATCCAGCGGACGTTGGCAATTTGATCTCTGGTTCCCCTACCTTCTCTGAATCCAGCTTGAACATCTGGAAGTTCACAGTTCACATATTGCTGAAGCCTGGCTTGGAGAATTTTGAGCATTACTTTACTAGCATGTGAGATGAGTGCAATTGTGCTGTAGTTGGAGCATTCTTTGGCGTTGCTTTCTTTGGGATTGGAATGAAAACTGACCTTTTCCAGTCCTGTGGCCACTGCTAAGTTTTTTATACAGCCTTGACATACTCCTTTCCTAATTTGGAACAAATCTATTGTTCTATATCCAGTTCTAACTGTTGCTTCCTGACCTGCATACAGATTTCTCAAGAGGCAGGTCAGGTGGTCTGGTATTCCCATCTCTCTCAGAATTTTCCACAGTTTATTGTGATCCACACAGCCAAAGGCTTTGGCATAGTCAATAAAGCAGAAGTAGATATTTTTCTGGAACCCTCTTGCTTTTTCACTGATCCAGCGGACGTTGGCAATTTGATCTCTGGTTCCCCTACCTTCTCTGAATCCAGCTTGAACATCTGGAAGTTCACAGTTCACATATTGCTGAAGCCTGGCTTGGAGAATTTTGAGCATTACTTTACTAGCATGTGAGATGAGTGCAATTGTGCTGTAGTTGGAGCATTCTTTGGCGTTGCCTTTCTTTGGGATTGGAATGAAAACTGACCTTTTCCAGTCCTGTGGCCACTGCTAAGTTTTCCAAATTTGCTGGCATATTGAGTGCAGCACTTTCACAGCATCATCTTTTGGGATTTGAAATAGCTCAACTAGAATTCCATCACCTCCACTAGCTTTGTTTGCTTTGATGGATGTGAGAGTTGGACTGTGAAGAAGGCTGAGCAAGGAAGAATTGATGCTTTTGAACTGTGGTGTTGGAGAAGACTCTTGAGAGTCCCTTGGACTGCAAGGAGATCCAACCAATCCATTCTGAAGGAGATCAGCCCTGGGATTTCTTTGGAAGGAATGATGCTAAAGGTGAAACTCCAGTACTTTGGCCACCTCACGAAAAAGTTGACTCACTGGAAAAGACTCTGATGCTGGGAGGGATTGGAGGCAGGAGGAGAAGGGGATGACAGAGGATGAGATGGCTGGATGGCATCACTGACTCGATGGACGTGAGTCTGAGTGAACTCTGGGGGTTAGTGATGGACAGGGAGGCCTGGCGTGCTGCGATTCATGGGGTCACAGAGTTGGACATGACTGAGTAACTGAACTGAACTGAACTGAAGGCCCACTTGACTCACGTTCCAGAATGTCTGGCTCTAGGTGAGTGAGCACACCTTCGTGGTTATCTGGATCATGAAGATCTCTTTGTATAGTTCTTTTGGGTATTCTTGCTACCTTGTCTTAATATCTTCTGCTTCTATTAGGTCCATACCATCTCTGTTCTTTATAGTGCTCATCTTTTCATGAAATATTACTTAGTGAAAAAGCCAGCCTCAACATGCTGTATGATTCAACCATCTGACCATTGTGAAAAAGATAAAACTGAATACAGTGAAAAGACCAGTGGTTTCCAGGGGTTGATGCTGTGAGGGGTGAGTAGGCACAGCACAGAGAATTTTAGGGAAGAGAAAATACTCTGGATGATGGATATATGTCCTTATACCTTTGCCCAAACCCACAGTAATTATAAAACCAAGAGTGAATCACAGCGGTAAACTACAGACCTTGGGTGATAATTATGTATCAATGTAGGTTCATCAGTTCTAGTAAATTCTACAAATGTTACCCCTCTGGTGAACTCTGAGATCCCAGTCCTCATTGACACCACCGAGATTCCCTAGTCAGAGTCACAGTGGCCCAGCCAGGTGTGGGGGACCAAGCTCCCAGCCCAAAGGCTGTGCAGGGACAGGACAGCCCAAGGTCAAAACTGGGGATGAAGGGTGAACTGTGCATCCTTGGCAGCAAGTCTTTCAGGAAACCACTGGCCCAGAATAGCAATTCAGGTTTCTTACACGGAACCCAGGAATCCCACATCTGCCAAGATCCAAAGTTAACAGCAACTCAAATGCACAGTTCCATTCCAAAACCAGAGAATAAGGTGTGTCAGGGCAGCAGAGGGCCTGAACGGGAGCTCACCTGATAATACCCGGTGCTGTTAGCTGTGACCGCCGTCCATTACCAGTCTCTGGTGGTCCTCCTCCTTCCCGTCTTCCTCCAGAGCTGAGCACTACGCACTCAAGACACCACTTGTCTCCACATCCACGCAAACCACCCACAGGTAGAGGTAGGCTGGGGCCTGGAGCCTGATCTGCGTGGGGGAGTATGGAGTTTTCCAGGAAGGCAAACTGGTGCAATTGGAGGCCTCAGGGTGCACTTTTGTGGCTTTCGGTGGGTGAGGGAAGGTAAGTGTGGGTCCTGATAGAGGCGCAGGGAAAAGACGAGCTCGGAAGTTCTGAGAATCTGGGATAGCTCAGAGGGCAGTGGAACCAGGCCGAAGGGTGGCAGCAACCAGTATTCTGAGGAAGCTTGATGTCACAGGGTCTCTGGAGATTTCTGTAGAAAACAGCAGGGGAATCCTGGATGAGAAACACCTGAGTGCCCCAGGTGCTGGAGACATCCTAGGCTCATTCTTAAGGAGTCTCGCACTTGCCATTTATCAAGCACACCTCAATCCTCATTGATATCTCTAGGATAACCTACTCAGGGTCACAGTGATGTACTGCCTCTCCCCAGGGCCCCAGCCAGGGCGGAAGCTTCTGCCCAAAGGCTCTGCAGGTGCAGGGCTGTCACAGGTCAGACTGCGGGAGTGAACTTGAGGAGCAAGCCTCTCTCGCCTTCCAGGAAACCAAAGACCCCAAACAGAAATTCAGGGTTCTGGCCGCCAACCCTGGAACCCCACTATCACTCTGCCAAGATCTAAGGCCACAGAAACCTGAACTGCACAGTTTCAATCTGAAATCAGAAAATAAGATTGTCAGACTAGCAGAGGACTTGAACTGAAGGAAAGCTCACTTGATACTACTCAGTGCTGTCAGATTCGGCTGCCTTCCACTGCCAATCTCTAGCCATCCTTATCTTTCTCCTCTTTGTGCACACCTGAGGAGACTGCCCTCCAAACACCATTTGCCTCTAAGGACTCACCTGCCTAATGCCTCCAATAGCTACCACAATGTGAAAAAAATTAGAAATCAAAAGGATTTTAAAAAATACCGTGTAACTGAAAACCCATTATCCTATGTTCAAAAATCAATGAGTCAAAGGCTCAAATTATGAAATACAGTTAGAAGATCATGAAAGTACTGCACATCATAATTTTGGAGGTAAATTGATAAACATAGTAAACTTATAGATGTAGAAGCAACTGAAAATGAGGATGATTGAAAGCAAATTAGTTGAAGCTTCAATTCAAAAATTAGAAAATCTAGGAAAATGAGAAAAATTTTTAAATGAAATACTTTTCTAAAACTATGTAAGAAGGCAATAATTAACATGAGGAAAAATCAGTGAAATAGAAAAAGAAGTAGAACATTAACAAAACTCAATCAATGTTTAAAAGACAACTAATATAGGCAATTCTCCAGTAAGATTCATCGAGAAAAAAAATTTAAGATAAATAAGCAAAATTCAGAATAAAAGAGAGAAAACCACTACTTAAAGAGCAGCAATTCTTAGAATTGTAACTGAATCTTTTGATTACTAAAATTGGCCAGTAAGAAACAGAAAACGGGACTAGCTCGATAATCATTAAAAATAATCAGATGATAGATGAAAACTTCTCTCTAAAAGAAGTCACCACCCAGATAGTCTACTTAAGCAGTTTCAAGGAACATATAATAACCTACAGCTTTGGTTGTCCTTGAAAACCAAAATAGAGACAAAGCTGCAGCTAATTTTTATAAGCTAAGTATAACATTTATGACAAGAAATTAATGATATAAGTCATTCTCATTTGTGAATGTAATCACAAAAATTCTAGGTGAAGATTAACTAAATGAGCCCAATGATAATTTGTAGAAACCTCTAAGTTGTATTGTTCTTGCAAATTGCATTAATTTTCCAAATTAAAAGAAGTTTCAAAATTAGGTAACTGATTAATTAACCTAACTATACTAATTGATTAAAAGGGAAACACTATGTCATTATAAATCATATAAAAATGAAAGCATTCAATAAAATTTAACTTCTACTTACTTTTTCCTAAACCCTTAGCAAAGTAGACAGAGGGAATCTTATATGAATGTATTATATAGTAGTGAAAGTGTTAGTGATTCTGTTGTGCCCAACTCTTTGCAACCCTATGGACTGGTAGCCCACTAGGCTTCTCTGTCCATGGAATTCTCCAGGCAAGAAAACTGGAGTGATAGCCATTCCCTTCTCTAGGGTATCTTCCTGACCCAGAGATCAAACCTGGGATTCCTTCATTGCAGGCAGATTCTTTACCATTTGAGCCACCAGAGAAGCCTATATTACATAGTAATGTTGTGTTAGTTGCTCAATTGTGCTCGACTCCTTGCGATCCCATGGACTATAGCCCACCAGGCTCCTTTGTTCATGGAATTCTCCAGGCAAGAATACTGGAGTGGGTTGCCATGCCCTTTTGAAGAGATCTTCCCAACCTAGGTATCAAACCTGGGTCTCCAGCATTGCAGGCACATTCTTTACTGTCTGAGCCACCAAGGAGGCCCTTATGATATAGTAAATGGCCAGCAAAACATACTATAAATATCATGCATACTTCATGGAGGTTCTGCTCAATGCAGCAAGACAAAATAACCAAAAGAATTAAATATTCAAATAAAGAGTTAAAATGTCATTTGAAAAATATATGATCATGTGCACAGAAAAAAAAAAAAGTATATAAATGTCTAAAATTAATTACACTGTAGCAATATATGAACCTCATCCCCCAAATTCAACAAAGTTTACCTATACCAGTAATTATCTTTTAAATAACATCTGTAGAGTGTTTAGGAAATAACCTAACAAAATCTTTACAAAATCATTCTGAAAAACATGTAAATATCATTAAATGGCATTTAATAAGACACACAAATATACCAAAATGGGTAAAGAAATACTCTGTGTGCTTAGACATTCAGTCATGTCTGACTCTTTGTGACCCTATGAACAGTAGCCAACCAGGTTCCTCTGTCCATGGAATTCTCCAGGCAAGAATACTGGAGTGGGTTGCCATTTCCTTCTCCAAGAAATACTCTATACATTTGAATAAATGAGTGGACAGGTAGCAAATGTTATTCATTCAGCAATTTATTGAATTCCTGTTGTGTCAAACTCTCACCTAAGTTATAGGGTTAGAGCAGTGATAAAGAAAGGAAACTAAACTTCATATCCTTATAGAGTATACATAAGTATGTAATTACACAAGCCTGTGACAACATTATAAATATGCCAATATCTGCCAAATTAGCTTACACATTCAATGGTAGTTGCAGTAAAAATATTTTAAGAGTTTAAAGGAATTTATCACAAGAATACTTTGTTGCAGTTTATATTTTACATGAATGGTGCCCTTTGGATTTGTGCAGTGGGACAATTCTAATTTGCAAATTTTAAAGTTAATACAGAAGAATATAAGTTTTAAAATAACTATGGTAATCCAGAAAAAGCAGAGCAAGTAGAACTTAATTTAACAAGTTGTTAGGATATTTTAAAAGGCTATAGTAATTAAGGCAGTGTTGTAATAACAGAAAAAAAGCCAGATCAAAAAACAGATCCACATATGCTCAGAGATTCATTATATATAACATATTCACTTTATACCAAGGTGACTGACAAATACCATAGTTCAGACAACATGAAATATTGGAAAAGATTGTACGATTATGAATCAATGGAGGCATTTGGGTTACAATTCAGTTCAGTTCAGTCGCTCAGTCATGTCTTACTCTTTGCGACCCCATGGACTGCAACAACCAGTCCTGCCTGTCCATTGCCATCTATCTACTATGAAGAGATGGGAGTGGATGGCATGGTCTTAGTTTTGTAAATGTTGAGTTTTCAGCAAAAATTATTATTCTCCTCTTTCACTATCATCAAGAAGCCCTTTAGTTTTTCTTTACTTTCTGCCATAAGGTTGGTTTCATCTGCATATCTGAGGTTATTGATATTTCTCCTGGCAATCTTGATTCCAGCTTGTGCTTCAGTAGCAGAGCATTTTTCATGATGAAATCTGCATAGAAGTTAAATAAGCAGGGTGAGAATATACAGCCTTGACATACTCCTTTCCTAATTTGGAACCAGTCTGTTGTTCCATGTCCAGTTCTAACTGTTGCTTCTTGACCTGCATACAAATTTCTCAGGAGGCAGGTCAGGTGGTCTGGTATTCCCATCTCTCTCAGAATTTTCCACAGTATATTGTGATCCACACAGTCAAAGGCTTTGGCAAGTCAATAAAGCAGAAGTAGATTTTTTTTAAACTCTCCTGCTTTTTTGATGATCCAACAGATGTTGGCAACTTGTTCTCTCGTATCGAATGGTTTGCCTTGGAAATGAACAGAGATCATTCTGTTATTTTTGAGATTGCATCCAGTATTGCATTTTGAACTCTTTTGTTGCCTCCATTTCTTCTAAGGGATTCTTGCCCACAGTAGTAGATATTATGGTCATCTGAACTAAATTCACCCATTCCGGTCCATTTTAGTTCTCTGATTCCTAAAATGTCAACATTCACTCTTGCCATCTCCTGTTTGACCACTTCCAATTTGCCTTGATTCATGGACCTAACATTCCAGGTTCCTATTGCAATATTGCTCTTTACAGCATCAGACTTTACTTCCATCACCAGTCACATCCACAACTGGGTGTTGTTTTGCTTTGGCTCCATCTCTTCATTCATTCTGGAGTTATTTCTCCACTGAGCTCCAGTAGCATATTTGGCACCTAATGAAAGGGAGTTCATCTTTCAGTGTCCTATCTTTTTGCCTTTTCATACTAATCATGGGGTTCTCAAGGCAAGACTGAAGTGGTTTGCTATTTCCTTCTCCAGTGGGCCACATTTTGACAGAACACTCCACCATGACCTGTCCATCTTGGGTGGCCCTACATGGCATGGCACATAGTTTCACTGAGTTAGACAAGGCTGTAGTCCATGTGATCAGATTGGTTAGTTTTCTGTGATTGTGGTTTTCAATCTGTCTGTCCTCTGATGGAGAAGGATAAGAGGCTTATGGAAACTTCCTGGTGGGAAAGACTGAAGGAGGTCTTCTTCTGATGGGCAGGACCATGCTCAGTAAATCTTTAATCCAATTTTCTGATGATGTGTGGGACTGTGTTCCCTCACTATTGTTTGAATTGAAGCCAAAGTATGGTGGAGGTAATGAATTAATGGTGGTCTCCTTCAAAATGTCCCATGCAGTTCCTTCTGCACTCAGTGCCCCCAACCCAGCAGCAGGCCACTGCCAACCCATCCTCTGCTGGAGACTCCTGCACATTCACAGGCAAGTCTGGGTCAGTCTTTCGTGGGTTGATCAATAAAAGTTGATCACTATCAATGTTAAGTGAGAGGTCGATTGTGAGTTGCTATAGCCCTGTATTATCATTTTTATTATAGGAGACTGGAATGCAAAAGTAGGAAGTCAAGAAACACCTGGAGTAACAGGCAAATTTGGCCTTGGAATATAGAATGAAGCAGGGGAAAGGCTAATAACGTTTTGCCAAGAGAACGCACTGGTCATAGCAAACACCCTCTTCCACAACACAAGAGAAGATTCCATACATGGACATCACCAGATGGTCAACATCAAAATCAGATTGATTACATTCTCTGCAGCCAAAGATGGAAAAGCTCTATACAGTCAGCAAAAACAAGACTGGGAGCTGACTGTGGCTCAGATCCTGAACTTCTTATTGCCAAAATCAGACTCAAATTGAAGAAAGTAGGGAAAACCACTAGACTATTAAGGTATGACCTAAATCGAATCCCTTATGATTATACAGTGGAAGTGAGAAATAGATTTAAGGGCCTAGATCTGATAGATAAAGTGCCTGGTAAACTATGGACTGAGGTTCGTGATTGTACAGGAGACAGGGATCAAGACCATCCCCATGGAAAAGAGCGACTGAACTGAACTCCTTGGAAGGAAAGTTATGACCAACCTAGAGAGTATATTAAAAAGCAGAGACATTACTTTGCCAACAAAGGTCCATCTCGTCAAGGCTATGGTTTTTCCAGTGGTCATGTATGGATGTGAGAGTTGGACTGTAAAGAAGGCTGAGCACCGAAGAATTGATGCTTTCGAACTGTGGTTTTGGAGAAGACTCTTGAGAGTCCCTTGGACTGCAAGGAGATCCACCCAGTCCATTCTAAAGTAGATCAGTCCTGGGTGTTCTTTGGAAGGAATGATGCTAAACCTGAAACTCCAATACTTTGGCCACCTCATGTGAAGAGTTGACTCATTAGAAAAGACTCTGATGCTGGGAGGGATTGGGGCAAGAGTAAAAGGGGATGACAGAGGATAATAGTGGATAGCATCACCAACTCGATGGACGTGAGTTTGAGTGAACTCTGGGAGTTGGTGATGGACAAGGAGGCCTGGTGTGGTGCAATTCATGGAGTCGCAAAGAGTTGGACACGACTGAGCAACTGAACTGAACTGAACTGTATTATCTAGATGGCAGTGGTGAGTTGCTTTCTCCAAATCCATCTTCTGTGGAAATCTGGAGTCTCTATCAGTATTTGTTTGTTCTTTGTGTAGGGAGAGTGAATGGGGACTTATGTGGGCTGGAATTCTCTGTTTCTGCCCTATGGTGTGTTTTTCCAAGGTGAAGTCTAGCTCCTTAATTGATTTTCAGCACCAAAATATCACTCAAAGAAGCATTCATTAATTTAATAGCCTTTACTGTTTTTTTTTTTAATTTTTTTTAATTTTTATTTTTACTTTATTTTACTTTACAATACTGTATTTGTTTTGCCATACATTGACATGATTCTGCCACGGATGTACATGAGTTCCCAATCCTGAACCCCTCTCCCACCTCCCTCACCACATCATCTCTCTGGATCATCCCCGTGCACCAGCCCCAAGCATCCTGTATCCTGTATAGAACTTAGACCGGCGATTCATTTCTTACATGATAGTATACATGTTTCAATGCCATTCTCCCAAATCATCCCATCCTCTCCCTCTCCCACAGAGTCCAAAACTTCATTCTATACATCTGTCTCTTTTGGTGTCTCGCATACAGGGTTATCATTACCATCTTTCTAAATTCCATATATATGTGTTAGTATGCTGTATTGGTGTTTTTCTTTCTGGCTTACTTCACTCTGTATAATTGGCTCCAGTTTCATTCATCTCATTAGAACTGATTCAAATGTATTCTTTTTAATAGCTGAGTAATACTCCATTGTGTATATGTACCACAGCTTTCTCATCCATTCATCTGCTGATGGACATCTAGGTTGCTTTCATGTCCTGGCTATTATAAACAGTGCTGCGATGAACATTGGGGACATGTGTCTCTTTCAATTCTGGTTTCCTTGGTGTGTATGCCCAGCAGTGGGATGCTGGGTCATAAGGCAGTTCTATTTGCAATTTTTTAAGGAATCTCCACACTGTTCTCCATAGTGGCTCTACTAGTTCACATTCCCACCAACAGTGTAAGAGGGTTCCCTTTTCTCCACACCCTCTCCAGCATTTGTTGCTTGTAGACTTTTGGATCACAGCCATTCTGACTGGTGTGAAATGGTACCTCATTGTGGTCTTGATTTGCATTTCTCTGATAATGAGTAATGTTGAGCATCTTTTCATGTGTTTGTCAGCCATCTGTATGTCTTCTTTGGAGAAATGTCTATTTAGTTCTTTGGCCTACTTTTTGATTGGGTCGTTATTTTTCTGGAAGTAAGCTGCATAAGCTGCTTGTATATTTTTGAGATTAGTTGTTTGTCAGTTGCTTCATTTGCTATTATTTTCTCCCATTCCAAAAGCTGTCTTTTCACCTTGCTTATAGTTTCCTTTGTTGTGCAGAAGCTTTTAATTTTAATTAGATCCCATTTGTTTATTTTTGCTTTTATTTCCAGTATTCTGGGAGGTGGATCATAGAGGATCCTGCTGTGATTTATGTCAGAGAGTGTTTTGCCTATGTTCTCCTCTAAGAGTTTTATAGTTTCTTGTCTTACGTTTAGATCTTTANAAAGGCTGTCTTTTCACCTTGCTTATAGTTTCCTTTGTTGTGCAGAAGCTTTTAAGTTTAATTAGGTCCTATTTGTTTATTTTTGCTTTTATTTCCAATATTCTGGGAGGTGGGTCATAGAGGATCCTGCTGTGATGTATGTCGGAGAATGTTTTGCCTATGTTCTCCTCTAGGAGTTTTATAGTTTCTGGTCTTACGTTTAGATCTTTAATACATTTTTGGTTTATTTTTGTGTATGGTGTTGGAAAGTGTTCTAGTTTCATTCTTTTGCAAGTGGTTGACCAGTTTTCCCAGCACCACTTGTTAAAGAGATTGTCTTTAATCCATGGTATATTCTTGCCTCCTTTGTCAAAGATAAGGTGTCCATAGGTGTGTGGATTGATCTCTGGGCTTTCTATTTTTTTCCACTGATCTATATTTTCTGTCTTTGTGCCAGTACCATACTGTCTTGATGACTGTGGCTTTGTAGTAAAGCCTGAAGTCAGGCAGGTTGATTCCTCCAGTTCCATTCTTCTTTCACAAGATTGCTTTGGCTATTAGAGGTTTTCTGTATTTCCATACAAATTGTGAAATTATTTGTTCTAACTATGTGAAAAACACCATTAGTAGCTTGATAGAGATTGCATTAAATCTCTAGATTGCTTTAGGTAGTATACTCATTTTGTCTATATTGATTCTTCTGATCCATGAACATGGTATATTTCTCCATCTATTAGTGTCCTCTTTGATTTCTTTCACCAGTGTTTTGTAGTTTTCTATATATAGGTCTTTAGTTTCTTTAGGTAGATATATTCCTAAGTATTTTATTCTTTTCATTGTAATGCTGGATGGAATTGTTTCCTTAATTTCAATTTCTATTTTTTCATTATTAGTGTATAGGAATGCAAGTGATTTCTGTGTGTTAATTTTATATCCTGCAACTTTACTATATTCATTGATTATCTCTACTAAATTTCTGGTGGAGTCTTCAGGGTTTTCTATGTAGAGGATCATGTCATCTGCAAACAGTAGAGTTTTACTTCTTCTTTTCCAATCTGGATTCCTTTTATTTCTTTTTCTGCTCTGATTGCTGTGGTCAAAACTTCCAAAACTATGTTGAATAATAGTGGTGAAAGTGGGCACCTTTGTCTTGTTCCTGTCTTTAGGAGAAATGCTTTCAATTTTTCACCATTGAGGATAATGTTTGCTGTGGGTTTGTCATATATAGCTTTTATTATGTTGAGGTATGTTGCTTCTAGTCCTGATTTCTGGAGAGTTTTATCATAAATAGATGTTGAACTTTGTCAAAGGCTTTCTCTGCATCTACTGAGATAATCATATGGCTTTTATATTTCAATTTGTTAATGTGGTATGTTACATTAACTGATTTGTGAATATTGAGGAATCCTTGCATCCCTGGGATAAAGCTTACTTGGTCATGGTGTATGATCATTTTAATGTGTTGTTGCATTCTGATTGCTAGAATTTTGTTAAGGATTTTTACTTCTATGTTCATCAGTGCTATTGGCTTGTAGTTTTCTTTTTTTGTGGCATCTTTGTCAGGTTTTGGTGTTAGGGTGATGGTGGCCTAATCAAATGTGTTTGGAAGTTTACCTTCCTCTGCAATTTTCTGGAAGAGTTTGAGTAGGATAGTGTTAGTGCTTCTCAAAATTTTTGGTAGAATTCAGCTGTGAAGCCGTCTGGGACTGAGCTTTTGTTTTCTGGAAGATTTCTGATTACTGCTTCAATTTCCATGCTTGTGATGAGTCTGTTAAGATTTTCTGTTTCTTCTGGTTCAGTTTGGAAAGTTATACTTTTCTAAGAATGTGTCCATTTCTTCCAAGTTGTCCATTTTATTGGTATATAATTGCTAATAGTAGTCTCTTATGATCCTTTGCATTTCTGTGTTGTCTGTTGTGATCTCTCCATTTTCATTTCTAATTTTATTGATTTGATTTTTCTCATTTTGTTTCTTGATGAGTCTGGCTAATGGTTTGTCAATTTTATTTATCCTTTCAAAGAAGCAGATTTTGGCTTTATTGATTTTTCCTATGGTCTCTTTTGTTTCTTTTGCATTTATTTCTGCCCTAATTTTTAAAATTTCTTTCCTTCTACTACCCTGGAAGAGACACAAGCTGGAATCAAGATTGCCGGGAGAAATATCAATAACCTCAGATATGCAGATGACACCACCCTTATGCCAGAAAGTGAAGAGGAGCTAAAAACCCTCTTGTTGAAAGGGAAAGAGGAGAGTGAAAAAGTTGGCTTAGAGCTCAACATTTAGAAAACAAAGATCATGGCATCAGGTCCCATCACTTCATGGGAAATAGATGGGGAAACTAAGTCAGACATGGCTAAGCGACTGAACTGAACTGAACTGGACTGTAGCCCACCAGGCTCCTCTGTCCATGGGATTCTCCAGGCAAGAATAATGGAGTGGGTTGCAATTTCCTTCTCCAGGGGATCTTTCCAACCCAGGGATTGAACCCAGGTCTCCTGCATTGCAGGCAGACGCTTTAACCTCTGAGCCACCAATGAAGCCTGTATCCTACAGACAAGAAACGGAGAACACAGAACTGATCTCTACTCCAAAGCCCCACAGAGTTCTACCCAGCTTTGATTTAGGGAAGTAGGCAACTATGACTGTGATAACTTCCTATCAAAATGGAGCATAGGACTGCCTCAGCTTGGAGTATAGACACTGAATTGGAAGTATTTCTGAGTTCCAAGTTCTAGATCTGAGTCTTGTATGATTAAAATCTCAGTCCCTTGGTCTGCCATTTTGGTGTAACAGACCCAATTAGAAGTAGTTGGAGGAGTGATAACTGGAATTTAGTAGACAAAATAAATCTCATTTCTTTTTAGAAGAATAGGCCTGAATGCTTTGATTTAGGGAAGTAGGCAACTATGACTGTGATAACTTCCTATCAAAATGGAGCATAGGACTGCCTCAGCTTGGAGTATAGACACTGAATTGGAAGTATTTCTGAGTTCCAAGTTCTAGATCTGAGTCTTGTATGATTAAAATCTCAGTCCCTTGGTCTGCCATTTTGGTGTAACAGACCCAATTAGAAGTAGTTGGAGGAGTGATAACTGGAATTTAGTAGACAAAATAAATCTCATTTCTTTTTAGAAGAATAGGCCTGAAACCCAGTCTGTACCTGGCACTTCAGGGAGACTTGTAGCCAGGTAGCCAGTTGCCTAGTTTTATAAAAAGTAAGGTTGCAGTTACTAGCTTCCAGCAAATATTGTTTTGAGAATGGTGGCATCCAAGCCTGACACGACTCAGAAAACTCAAGTGTTTAGCAACACAAGGTCTAATCTGAAAGTACACCCATAGCATCACCTAGTTATTTCCCAGGATATCTGAAACACAGCTACTCTATTTTGACTTTTAATTGTAAACTTTTCCTTAATAGCCAAAGCAGATTTCACCGTTAATGACGTCAGTGTTTCTCTAGGTATGAGAAGATGCAAGAATTGGGACTCATAAAATCTTCTCCTAAAAAGATTTAACTATCTGAAGGCCTGTTCTGCCAGTTTTTCCCAGAGCACAGAGTGCCTCATTCCTGATTTTCCCCTGAACTCCTTTCAGGGGAGTTGAAAGTCAGCAGTTGCAGCGGCCATGATTTAATCTTTGTAGACATAGATGGCGAGTGTCAGTCTTCAGTTGGCAGAGCCGCTTCCTGTTCATAAACTTGACCATGATTTTGAGGGGGGACATTTCATGACCATTTTATCCCATGGTGCTGAGAATGTCCATTCTCAGGTTTGGCAAAGATTTTGTTGACAGGCCACTCAATGTGCTGTTACTGGACTAGGCCATAAAACAGTATCCAAAATTCCATGAAATTAAAAGGCACTCACTCCTTGGAAGAAAAGTTATGACCAACCTAGATAGTATATTCAAAAGCAGAGACATTACTTTGCCGACTAAGGTCCGTCTAGTCAAGGCTATGGTTTTTCCTGTGGTCATGTATGGATGTGAGAGTTGGACTGTGAAGAAGGCTGAGTGCCGAAGAATTGATGCTTTTGAACTGTGGTGTTGGAGAAGACTCTTGAGAGTCCCTTGGACTGCGAGGAGATCCAACCAGTCCATTCTGAAGGAGATCAGTCCTGGGTGTTCTTTGGAAGGAATGATGCTAAAACTGAAGCTCCAGTACTTTGGGCACCTTATGCGAAGAGTTGACTCATTGGAAAAGACTCTGATGCTGGGAGGGATTGGGGGCAGGAGTAGGAGATCCAACCAGTCCATTCTGAAGGAGATCAACCCTGGGATTTCTTTGGAAGGACTGATGCTAAAGCTGAAGCTCCAGTACTTTGGCCACCTCATGAGAAGAGTTGACTCATTGGAAAAGACTCTGATGCTGGGAGGGATTGGAGGCAGGAGGAGAATTGGGGGCAGAAGGAGAAGGGGACGACCGAGGATGAGGTGGCTGGATGGCATCACTGACTCGATGGACATGAGCCTGAGTGAACTCCGGGAGTTGGTGATGGACAGGGAGGCCTGGCGTGCTGCCATTCATGGGGTTGCAAAGAGTCGGACATGACTTAGCAACTGAACTGAACTGAACTGAACTGAACTGAAACCTAGGGTTCTTCATTTGCTCCTTTTCTAGTTGCTTTAGATGTAGAGTTAGGTTATTTATTTGACTTTTTTCTTGTTTCTTGAGGTATGCTTGTATTGCTATGAAGTTTCCCTTTAGTACTGCTTTTACAGGGTCCCACAGGTTTTGGGTTGTTGTGTTTTCATTTTCATTCATTTCTATGCATATTTTGATTTCTTTTTTGATTTCTTCTGTCATTTGTCGGTTATTCTGCAGCGTGTTGTTCAGCCTCCATATGTTGGAATTTTTAATAGTTTTTTTTTCCCCTGTACTTGATATCTAATCTTATTGTATGGTGGTCAGAAAAAATGGTTGGAATGGTTTCAATTTTTTTGAATTTACCAAGACTAGATTTATGGCCCAGGATATAATCTATCTTGGAGAAGGTTCTGTGTGTTCTTGAGAAAAAGGTGAAATTCATTGTTTTGGGGTGAAATATCCTATAGATATCAATTACGTCTAACTGATCTATTGTATCATTTCAAGTTTGTGTTTCCTTGTTTATTTTCTGTGTAGTTGATCTATCCATAGGTGTGAGTGGGGTATTAAAGTCTCCCACTATTATTGTGTTATTGTTAATTTCCTCTTTCATACTTTTTAGCATTTGTCTTACATAGTGTGGTGCTCCTATGTTGCATGTATATATATTTTATTTTTTATATCTTCTTGGATTGATCCTTTGATCATTATGTAGTGTCCTTCTTTATCTCTTTTCACAGCCTTTGTTTTAAAGGAATTTCTTGTATATTTTTGAGATTAGTTGTTTGTCAGTTGCTTCATTTCCTATTATTTTCTCCCATTCTGAAGCCTGTCTTTTCACTTTGCTTATAGTTTCCTTTGTTGTGCAGAAGCTTTTAAGTTTAATTAGGATGCTTGGGGCTGGTGCAGTGGGATGACCCAGGGAGATGGTATGGGGAGGAGGGTTCAGGATTGGGAACATGTACACCCATGGCAGATATTGTAAAGTTAAAAAAAAAAAAATCTGGGGAAAAAATATAAAATGAAAATTAAAGGAGTAATAGGGGACTTAAATTTTTTTAAAAAAATTTAAAATAAAAGAATGATTGTAAAAATAATAAAAATGTATCTAGGACTTTCTCTGGTGTTGTTGTGGGCAGTGTGGGGTCAGTTCATTTTCAGATAGTTCCTTGGTCTGGCTTATATTTCTCAAGATCTATAGGCCCCTTCCTATGTAGTCGGTACTACTACAGGGTTTTAATCTATTGCACTTGTCACTTCCAAGGCAGTTCCATCTGTTTTTGCTTCTTCTGTTTGCTGGTCTCTTCAATGTCTGATTTCTGCCCTGATACAAGGAGGGTGGTGGTGGACACTTTTTAAGGCTCACTTGTTCAGTTGCTCTGTGGGGTGGGAGGGACTCTGCAAATGAATAACACTGGCGTGTGCTTGCAGTTTCTCAGCCACACTGGGCCTGCCCCAGCTCACAGCGCATGTGCCCTCCCTGCCCACACTGCTCAGGCTCTATGTTGCTCTGGCCAGAACCGTCCAAGGCCGGGAACTGTCCGAGGCCGGCCCTGGCCTGCATGTACCTCCCAGTTATAAGCTGTTCAGGTTCAGGCACTCAAGAAGTCCTCAGAGGTGCAGACTAGGTTAGGCCTGCATTTTGTGCCTTTCTCAGGTCTGAGCAGCTCAGGAGATGAGGTGTTTGGCGAGCCTGTTGCTGCAACTTATCACCTCCCCCATCCCTGCCACTCAGTTTTCTGAGTGTACAATAGGCATACCTTCTCAGGTGGATGTTGACTATCCAGAACCCCAAGAAGTCTTACTTAGCAAAGAAGTCTGCTTGCAGTTTGGTAGATAATGTCTCTCTGGAGCTGCAATTGCCTGCTTCTGGCTCTGGCTGCCTGTCACCTGAGGGGGATGGTCTGCAGCCAACTAGCTCTGTTCAGTCCTTTGTCCTGTGAGCAGGCCTGGTGGTGTCTTAGGTTAGTGCTTTTCACGTGATAACTATCCTAAAATCTGGTTTAATAGCCCCAGTTAGTTCCCTCAGATTGCCCTTGGGGCATTCAGGCCTGGCCTGTTCCTCCCTGCCCAGCCCCCACTTGTTATTGGTGGGTGCAATAGCAGGTGTCTGCGATGCTTCTCCACTGGAGGAGGTACCATTGGGCATGTAATCTGTGGGTTTTAATTATTTATTTATTTTTCCTCCCTGTTATGTTGCCCTCTGTGGTTCCAAATCTTGCCACAGACTTGGCAGTAAGAGTGTTTCCTGGTGTTTGGAAACTTCTCTCTTTTTAAGGCTTCCTTCCTGGGATGGAGCTCTGTCCCTACCTTTTTTGTCCCTTTTTTTATCTTTTATATTTTTTCCTACCTCCTTTCGAAGACAATGGGCTGCTTTTCTAGGTGCCTGATGTCCTCTGCCAGCATTCAGAAGTTGTTTTGTGGAATTTACTCAGCGCTTAAATGTTCTTTTGATGAATTTGTGGGGGAGAAAGTGGCCTCCCCATCCTATTCCTCCACCATCTTCTTTTTTTCCTGCTTTAAAGTGTACTTTTCAATATTACTTTTTCATTGTGGAAAGGGGATAGATATTCTGTTACCTTGATCCAGGAGCCTAGTCCCTTATGATAAGAAATGTTGTCCTTAAATTCCAGCTTGTACATCAATAGCTCATTTGCTCACAGCAAGTCAATCAGATATTCAAGTAAAATAACAGTTGACTGGTTAAGAGTTGACGAGCTAATCCTAACTCTAACCCTAATTGTTCATCTTACTGATAGTCCGGTAAAAGCATAATCTTGTAATTTTTTACCCTAAAATTTATCTTAAATATTTATTTTGTTATACAGACTTTTATTTTTCTTACATAGCTGAACTCTCTGAAAAACACTACAACTCTAAAAATTATGTTATAATGATTGGGTTCAAGGAGAAATGATTATGAGTCAAAATACCTAGAAATATGAACTTTCCAACCACAGAATTGACATGTTACAAAAAGAATTTATGATAATTTTAAACAGGAAAAACATTGCACCGTTAGTCCATCTAATGAAAAAACAAACAAACAAACAAACAAAAACAACAACCAAAAACATCAATTCAAGATAAGATGAATAGTTTTTATTTGTTGAGGCATTTAAAAAAGATCGTGCTACCCTATCCTGGATGTTAGCATTATCTATATGGTACAGCTCTTTCGTTTTACTTTTTCTTGTTTATCTGTCACTGACATAGAGGTCGTTTTTCAGCTTTTTCTAGGGGGCACTGATCAGTTAATTTTGCAGAAAACATAAGTGATGAAACCATGTGAATCTTGGCCATATAATGGTTCACCAGCACCCTATTATCCAAAAAATGACTTCTATTCTGCACTTTAAGAAAATGTGCATGGATTTGTAGGCTTGTGAAAGGAGCCATACTAGAAACTCTGCATGCAGAAGTTCTTTGTATACATAACAGCACATCGATAGGCAGTACCCTGCAAGTTCTCCCATGCATCTAGCTAAATAGAAACACACTGAAAAAGGGCTCACTGAAGTGTCTAATTCTGTCACATTTTTCATGTAGCGTCTATGATGGTCAAGTGCTTCAGGGAAGTTTGATATTTCTTATAGGTGGTCACTAAGGTTTTGCTAAGGTATGGGGAAATTCACCAGCGTTCTGGAATACCAAGGACAAAAACAAAACACCAGTAGTAGTCACCATTTATGTCATGATTACAGGTGACAGCTA
Organism: Aepyceros melampus; assembly: GCA_006408695.1. NCBI lineage: Eukaryota > Metazoa > Chordata > Mammalia > Artiodactyla > Bovidae > Aepyceros > Aepyceros melampus. Next base: position 17,915 of record SJXQ01006785.1, on the reverse strand, counting down.
CCTATGCTAGGGACTTTAGAGATATTGAATCTAACAAGTGTATGAAATAGGCATGCTCAGGTTATAAATGAGGGAACTAAAATAGAGAGGTTAAGTAACTTGTGATACTGTATACAGTTAAGATGTGAAGGAAACGATATTCAAAGATAGTGAAAGTGGCTCAGTGGTGTCCGACCCTTTGTGACATGGACTGTATAGTCCCTGGAATTCTCCAGGCCAGAATACTGGAGTAGGTAGCCTTTCCCTTCTCCAGGAGATCTTCCCAACTCAGAGATTGAACCCAGATCTCCCACATCACGGGTGGACTCTCTACCAGCTGAGCCACAAGGGAAGCCTTAGTATACTGGAATAGGTAGCCTATCTCTTCTCCAGTGGATCTTCCTGACCCAGGAATTGAACCAGAGTCTCCTGCATTGCAGGTGAATTCTTTACCAACTGAGCTATCAGGGAAGTCACCTGATTCAAAGAAAGGTGATATCCAAAGCCTGTGCCATTTTGTTACACTGTCTCTATGTCTGAGCGAACCTTATAGATCACCTTGCCACTTATTTCTTGCATGACATTGACCAGGAAAGTTAACATTCCTAAACTTCTCCTCTGATTAATTAATATCCTGCCTTTTCTGGGAATTACTGTGTATATCAGAAAGAGTCAGCTAATGTCAAAGTATTCTGTCAGCTTTAAATGTCACATAAATGTGAGCTATTTTACAGTCACCATTACTGGTCAGAGTAATTGTCTTCATAATTAGAAACATCCAGCAGTTTCTCTAATGAAAAGAATGAATCTGAGACCTGGGACTCAGGGTGTGGTCCACAGATCTGTGTTAGCATCTCTCAGGAAGTTTTTAGAAATGCAGAATTTTAGGCCCCAAACACACCTGCTGAATTAGAATCTTCATTTTTACAAGATTTTCAGATGATTCTTAACTATATTAAGTTCGAGAAGCCTAAAGATAAAGGCTGGAAAAAGGGTAGTTATCTGTTTAGCAGTTTTAGAGATTTTAGATTTTAATACAGGAGAAAGACTGGGAGGCATGCAAATTTTTGTCAACCTTCCTCAAGTTTCTCCAGATCACTGAGCTGTCCCCTTATGAGTGGTTTAGACTTAAGATCTGAATATACCCATCTATCTCAGGCAGTTTCTTAGCCCAAACTATACTGAGTCACAAGAATGGGCTTTTCTTACAAGCTCCCTTATAACAATACCTGAAGTTCTGGCAATATACCAGACTGTGGGGATAGACATGTGCTGTATTGATATGATTTCCAAGTGATAGTATTATTTTTTGTTCCTTTGTTATTCATATATTTTACTTTATGTATGATGTTTACTGTTTTTACTGGAGGAAAGATGGTATCGTGCTCACTTAGAGAGATCTGGCAGATATTGGGAGTTGATATAGGTTACATACATCAAGGTTTCAAATTCTAAAAGAGGAATGATACCAATGAGAAATGAGACCAATAATATGACTTCTTTGGACAGACATAAGGAACATCACAGGATGTGTTAAGACTTCTACCAAAGGAATAAAGAGAGTAATAATTCCCTTGTAAGGCAGTAAAGGGCATTAGATGAGAGAAATGTGTGTAGAATAATGAAAACAGTCAGTTTCAGCAATGGATTTGTTGAAGTTTGACTATGGGAAAAATATGGGAGAGAAATGAGGAAAAATGGCAATAATAATAAATCTTTGAAATTTTTTCCTTAAAGAATTTTTAGCTGAAAAACGAACTGGAAAAAACTAAAGACAATTTGAAGAAAGAGATAGGGTTTTTAATTAAAAACTATGATGCAGAATTTGAATACAAAAATGGAAGCCAATAAATGAGTTCAAAAGGCATGGTGCAGACTGCTCAGAAGGAGAAAAAAGCATGAAATAGACAATTCACTAAGGAGTGTATTGTCCAGCCAGAATATAAGAGGAGGCAAAGTGTAGGCTGGATAAAAGATCTCAACAAATTGCACAACCATTAGATCCGCTGGACAAGAACTTGAGTTTTCTAACATATTCAAGTATTATTTACAAAAATGTATAAATATATTTAGTAGAGGGAATGTTTACAGAAGATTAAGGAAATTATGATCCTATTTAGAAAACAAAAGTGTCTCTAAGTTGCTTTTGCCTAGTATGGTCAGAGATTTACAAAGACCCACAGGTGAATTTTAAAGCTGCGGGGTTAATATTCTTGAAGACACCAGCTTGCATGATGAGAAGCCTTCATAGTTTGGATAGAAATCAAATTTAGAATCAGAATAAGATTTAGGAGCAAAGGCTTTAGAGGAAGTACAAGACATTTTTAAAATGACGATATGAAGGAAAAGGCTTATAAACATTTTTTATAAACTATTGTATTACATATATTCAAAGTAAACAAGTAGGATTTACAGTCACTGAAAATGTATTATGTGAGTATGAAAACAAAGACCAACTTGGGGCAAAGCAGGAAATGAATTATTCCATTGGCACGTGACAAGAGCAAGGAAACAAAGCAACAACAAAACAATATATTAAAGGAAGAAAGTAAATAAACCTACAATATATTTTTAGAAGAAAATATTTTATAGAATGTGATGTCTAAGGTGAAGCCCTGACTAATAATTATACGATTTCAAAATCCATTTACAAATTGATTACATCAAAACTGAAAACATCATACAATAAAATGCTCCATAAATAAATGTCATATGTACACATAAGGTATACATATTATATATAGTATGTATCAGAATATATAGAAAAAATTTTAAATTATATTTAAATATGGTTGATTTACAGTATCAAGTGTACAGCACAGTGGTTCAGTTATAATTTGTTTTTTGGAACTGTATAAGCAATAAACTCATCAAAGATTCTTAACCTTATGAGATGTCAAGAAAAGGCAAATCTAAAGTTCAGTGAGATGCATGTTTCACTCTATCAGATGGACACAGTCTTAGAAAGACTTGATTATGTTAAATGTTGACAGTTTTACGAGGAATCCCTCACTCTCATACACTGCTAGTAGAAGTACAAATTGAGGCAATGTGTTTGGAAGTTTCCATTGTAGATGCTATACACACTTAAAATGATTGTTTCATAACTAGAAATTACACTTCAAGTAAATATTCTTATGTGACATACCTGTCTTTGCTTAAATATAAAAATATTGATATTTCTGTATAATGTTTTACATGTTTGACAGTAAGAAAAATGTGGAGAACCCAAAATGTCTATCAGTAGGGGAATGGATAAATGCATTTAATGATATGTCAGAATAACCTGCTGTAGTTACAGAGAGATAGTTTATGTAAAGAATATTTATATTACAAATGCCCATGATATATGGTTCAGTGAAAATAAGTTGCAGATATATGTACTCATAAACACATATTTATATGTGTATATATGTTATCACTTTAAAGTATTTATATAATTATAGAATTTATTACATATTAAAACAGTCTTCAAAATAGAAAGTAAAACTGTGAACTGGAAATATGTGGAGATGACTCTGGAAAGGGATGAGGAACTGTTGGTTTTAACATAATTATTGAATTATTTGAATTCATATAGCAGGCAAGGAGATTTATGATAAAAATAAAGATTAAAATAGTTGGCACTTCTCTGTTCATGTCTTTATCCCTTTTCACAAAGAAAGCTGTTGTTTGTGACATTCTGAATCTCTGTATCTTCTGAGGCTGTCTCTCCTCCAGCTGAGCTGCAACTCTCCCCTTCAGTAACAGCAGTGGTGCAGTCCACAAGTCCAAGATGCTACGTGTTATTTAACTATGTGTTCAGTTTCCATTCTAAAACTTGTTTTCTACCTTGATTACCACAAATTCAAGGACAATTTTTGAATTAAAAAATGGCTAGAGCATTAGCTCATTGAGATATTAATGCAATTTTAAAATGTGAGAAATAAGGACAAGGAAAGAGACAGAATTAGTGTGGGACAGCTGACAAAAACAGACAAAAGTGTCTAAGTGTAATGTTAGGTTACCATAAAGAAAAAAGGGAGTAGTAAATTTGAAAGTTCATCATATTTATCATTTTGGGTAGTTTCTCTTGACAGAAAACAGAGACAGACACATGAGTTATGAACATGGAAGAAATGTTGGACACTATTTAAATGTGTGGTTGAATATGCCTTATTTCCAGTTTGTGATTAGATTTCAGTGCTGATAAATATCAGCTATCTCATGCTGCTCTCATAATTTTTCATCTTGATCCTTCAATTTCTAGTCCCTTATGGGGATTTCCAGTCAGTTACAAGGAATGTCTCTGGTCTTGAAGCTTTCAACCCAGATTTTAGTTCTGGGGTCAAGGATATTATTTTATAGCATTACAATCAAATTATATTTCCAGTTATAGCAAGATTCTAAGATTGTTATTTCTTGCTAAGATTTTGGAAAAGGATATGTTTTTGCATCTAGAGATTCACCTTTTGAGTCCCTGAAAGTGGAAACCAATTACATTTTCATAATATTTTTCACTGACAAGTTTCAAAGCATTTTCACGACATTCATTAAGGTTTACAGGGGATCTCTGTAAATGGAGAGAAATTTTCTCTGAAATAGGGATAAAAAATAGTTTAATAGGACAAAAAATAACTTTAAAAATCTATGGAGATGAGGAGAAACATAATGGTTCAAAACTTAATTGTATGCCATTTGCATGAAGCAAATTACATGGACCAAACTGTGATTACTGAAGGATTTTCTCACATCTCAGTTTACCTATGGTGTCACATGACTTATGCTGTGTCTAATACACTATCACCATTATCATCATAATTACTGTGTCCAGACAATAGTCTAACTTAACATCAGTTACCAGTTATTATATACTCCCAACAATCCTGTTTGCATTTAGAATCTGGGGGTTGGAATTATATTATTATCTCATTTCAAGTTGAGGAAACTGAGGCACTGAGATAAGTTTCTTATCCAAAGTCACACATAACAAGTAGTAAATGAGGATTTTAACTCAGTGTTGGTGCTTGGGGGGTGTATATATCTAATCATACTTTGTAATATGTGATCATACTTTGTGTATCACATGAATGATGACTGAGAAACAGTCTTTCTCTAAAGCAGCAGTGGATGTGTTTAAGGGATACTGGGAGGCCCCAGTTCAAGTGAAAGATCTCCTTATTAAGTTCCAATTACCTGAGAAGTCAATGTTAGATACTTTCATCAAAATAGAGTATTTTTTGTCATTACAAAATATAGTGTATGATGTAAAGCAGTAAATCACAGAAGAAACCTAAATGGATAATGAACACATGAATAGATTTTTTAACTTCACAAATTATCAGGGAAATGCCAGTTAAATGACTAAGAAGTACCTTTTCATATCCTATAGTTGGCAAAGATTTAGAAGTCTGACAATGTCAACCATTTGTAAAGATGTGTAGACACAGTAGCTCTCACCTTTCACAGGTTAGAATATAGACCATTGTGAGAGCAAACTGAAATTATCTAGTGTAGTCATGGATGTTCATACATTTTGAGCCAGCAATTTTACTTTTAGTTACTGACTAAAAGTAACTAAAGTAGAGAAAGCACATATGCGCATAAGGAGACATTTACAAAGTTGAGAATTTTGAGGCATTGGTTATATGGAAAAAAGCAACAATAGAAAGGATATAAATGAATGAAAATAAATGAATAAGAGCTACATGGATAAATATGGGTCAATTAAAATAGTTTATATAAATTTTATATCAGTTCAGTTCAGTCGCTCAGTCGTGTCTGACTCTTTGCGACCCCATGAATCGCAGTACGCCAGGCCTCCCTGTCCATCACCAACTTCCGGAGTTCACTCAGACTCATGTCCATTGAGTCAGTGATGCCATCCAGCCATCTTATCCTCTGTCGTCCCCTTCTCCTGCTGCTCCCACTCCCTCCCAGCATCAAAACCTTTTCCAATGAGTCAACTCTTCGCGTGAGATGGCCAAAGTACTGGAGTTTCAGCTTTAGCATAATTCCTTCCAAGGAAATCCCAGGGCTGATCTCCTTCAGAATGGATTGGTTGGATCTCCTTGCAGTCCAAGGGATTCTCAAGAGTCTTCTCCAACACCACAGTTCAAAAGCATCAATTTTTCGGAGCTCATTCTTCTTTACAGTCCAACTCTCACATCCATACATGACCACAGGAAAAACCATAGCTTGACTAGACGGACCTTAGTCAGCAAAGTAATGTCTCTGCTTTTGAATATGTTATCTAGGTTGGTCATAACTTTTCTTCCAAGGAGTAAGTGTCTTTTAATTTCATGGCTTCAGTCACCATCTGCAGTGATTTTGGAGCCCCCCAAAAATAAAGTATGACACTGATTCCACCGTGTCCCCATCTATTTCCCATGAAGTGATGGGACTGGATGCCATGATCTTAGTTTTCTGAACATTGAACTTTAAGGTAACTTTTTCACTCTCCTCTTTCACTTTCATCAAGAGGCCTTTTAGTTCCCCTTCACTTTCTCCCATAAAGGTGGTGTCATCTGCATATCTGAGGTTATTGATATTTCTCCCGGCAATATTGATTCCAGCTTGTGTTTCTTCCAGTCCAGCATTTCTCATGATGTACTCTGCATATAAATTAAATAAGCAGGGTGACAATATACAGCCTTGATGGACTCCTTTTCATATTTGAAACCAGTCTGTTGTTCCATGCCCAGTTCTAACTGTTGCTTCTTGACCTGCATACAGATTTCTCAAGAGGTAAGTCAGATGGTCTGGTATTCCCATCTCAAAAAGAACACATTTGAATCAGTTCTAATGAGCTGGATGAAACTGGAGCCTATTGTACAAAGTGAAGTAAATCAGAAAACAAAAACAAAAACAAAAACATCACCAATTAATGCATACATATGGAATTTAGAAAAATGGTAACAATGACCCTGTATGTGAGATAGCAAAAGAGACACTGATATAGAGAACGGACTTTTGGACTCTGTGGGAGAAAGTGAGGGTGGGATGATTTGAGAGAATAGCATTGAAACATGTACATTACCATATGTGAAATAGATAATATGTCCAAGTTGGATTCATGAAACCGAGAAGTCAAAGCCAGTTCACTGGGACAACCTTGAGGGATAAGATGGGGATGGAGTTGCAAAAGGGGTTCAGGATGAGGGACACAGGTACACTCATGGCTGATTCAGGTAATTGTAAATCAAATCCCTTAAAACTAACAGTGGAAGTGAGAAATAGATTTAAGGGACTAGATCTGACAGAGTGCTTCATGAACTATGGACAGAGGTTCGTGACATTGTACAGAGATAGGAATCAAGAGTATCCATAAGAAAAAGAAATGCAAAAATCCAAATTGCTCTCTGAGGAGGCGTTATTAATAGCAGTGAAAAGAAGAGAAGTGAAAAGCAAAGGAGAAAAGGAAAGATATACCCATTTAAATGCAGAGTTCCAAAGAACAGCAAGGAGAGATAAGACAGCCTTCCTCAGTGATCAATGCAAAGAAATAGAGAAAAACAATAGAATGGGAAAGACTAGAGCTCTCTTCAAGAAAATTGGAGATACCAAGGGAACATTCATGCAAAGATGGACTCAATAAAGGACAGAAATGGTAGGGACCTAACAGCGACAGAAGATATTCTTAATATCTTAAGATGTGGCAAGAATACACAGAAGAACTGTACAAAAAAAGACCTTCATGAACCAGATACTCATGATGGTGTGATCACTCATCTAGAGCCAGACATCCTGGAATGTGAAGACAAGTGGGCCTTAGGAATCATCACTACAAACAAAGCTAGTGGAGGTGATGGAATTCCAGTTGAGCTATTTCAAATCCTGAAAGATGATGCTGTGAAAGTGCTGCACTCAATATGCCAGCAAATTTGGAAAATTCAGCAGTGGCCACAGGAAACTACCAGACAATTGTGCTCTGGCAAGAATACACAGAAGAACTGTACAAAAAAAGACCTTCATGAACCAGATACTCATGATGGTGTGATCACTCATCTAGAGCCAGACATCCTGGAATGTGAAGACAAGTGGGCCTTAGGAATCATCACTACAAACAAAGCTAGTGGAGGTGATGGAATTCCAGTTGAGCTATTTCAAATCCTGAAAGATGATGCTGTGAAAGTGCTGCACTCAATATGCCAGCAAATTTGGAAAATTCAGCAGTGGCCACAGGAAACTACCAGACAATTGTGCTCACCTCACATGCTAGCAAAGTGTTGCTCAAAATTTTCCAAGCCAGGTTTCAATAGTATGTGGACCGTCAGTTTCCAGATGCTCAAGTTGGAATTAGAAAAGTTAGAGGAATCAGAAATCAAATTGCCAACAAGTATTGGATCATAGAAAAAGCAAGAGAGTTCCAGAAAAATATATATTTCTGCTTTATTGACTATGCCAAATCCTTTGACTGTGTGGATCACAATAAATTATGGAAAATTCTTAAAGAGATGAGAATACCAGACCATCTTATCTGCTTCTTGAGAAATCTGTATGCAGGTCAAGAAGCAACATTTAAAAATGGACATGGAAGAACAGACTGGTTCCAAATTGGGAAAGGAGTACATCAAGGCTATATACTGTCACCCAGCTTATTTAACTTATATGAAGAGTATACCATGAGAAATGCCTGGCTGGATAAAGCAAAGACAGGAGTCAAGATTGTGGGAGGAACATCAATAACTTCAGATATGCAGATGACATCACCCTAAAGGCAAAAAGCGAACAAGAATTTAAGAGCCTATTGATGAAAGTGAAAGCAGAGTGTGAAAAATTTGGTTTAAAACTCAACATTCAAAAACTGAAGATGATAGCAAAACACTTCACGGCAAGTAGATGGGGAAACAATGGAAACTGTGACAGACTTTATTTTCTTGAGTTCCAAAATCCCTGCAGATGGTGACTGCAGCCATGAAGTTGAAAGATGCTTGCTCCTTGGAAGAGAAGCTTTGACAAACCTAGACAGTGTATTAAAAAGCAGAGACATTAAAAGGAGACTAATAGATGANTAAAAGCAGAAATAAACAAATAGGACCTAATTAAACTTAAAAGCTTCTGCACAACAAAGGAAACTATGATCAAGGTGAAAAGACAGCCTTCAGAATGGGAGAAAATATTAGCAAATGAAGCAAACAACTAATCTCAAAAATATACAAGCAACTCCCGCAGCTCAATTCTAGAAAAATGAATGGCCCAATCAAAAAATAGGCCAAAGAACTAAATAGACATTTCTCCAAAGAAGACATACAGATGGCTAGCAAACACATGAAAAGATGCTCAACATCACTCATTATCAGAGAAATGCAAATCAAAACCACAGTGAGGTACCATTTCACACCAGTCAGAATGTCTGTGATCCAAAAGTCTACAAGCAATAAATGCTGGAGAGGGTGTGAAGAAAAGGGAGCCCTCTTACACTGTTGGTGGGAATGCAAACTAGTACAGCCACTATGGAGAACAGTGTGGAGATTCCTTAAAAAACTGGAAATAGAACTGCCTTATGACCCAGCAATCCCACTGCTGGGCATACACACTGAGGAAACCAGAATTGAAAGAGACACGTGTACCCCAATGTTCATTGTGGCACTGTTTATAATAGCCAGGACATGGAAGCAACCTAGATGTCCATCAGCAGTTGAATGCATAAGAAAGCTCTGTGGTACATATACACAATGGAGTATTACTCCGCCATTAAAAATAATTCGTTTGAATCAGTTCTAATGTGGTGAATGAAACTGGAACCTATTATACAGAGTGAAGTAAGCCAGGAAGAAAAACACCAATACAATACACTAACGCATATATATGGAATTTAGAAAGATAGTAACGATAATCCTTTCTGCGAGACAGCAAAAGAGACACAGATGTTAGAACATCTGTGTCTTTTGGCCTCTGTGGGAGAGGGAAAGTGTGGGATGATTTGGAAGAATGGCATTGAAACATGTAAAATATCATATATGAAACAAATTGCCAGTCCATGCATGATACTGGATGCTTGGGGCTGGTGCACTGGGACAACCCAGAGGGATGGTACAGGGAGGGGGAAAGGAGGGGGGTTCAGGATGGGGAACACGTGTATACTTGTGGCAGATTCATGTTTATGTATGGCAAAACCAACACAATATTGTAAAGTAATTAACCTCCAGTGAACTGCCTTATGATCCAGCGATTCCACTGCTGGGCATACACACCGAGTAAACCAGAATTGAAAGAGACACGTGTACCCCAATGTTCACTGTAGCACTATTTATAATAGCCAGGACATGGAAGCAACCTAGATGTCCATCAGCAGATGAATGGATAAGAAAGCTGTGGTACATATACACAATGGAGTATTACTCAGCCATTAAAAAGAATACATTTCAATCAGTTCTAATGAGGTGGATGAAGCTGGAGCCGATTATACAGAGTGAAGTAACCCAGAAAGAAAAACACCAATACAGTATACTTACACGTATATATGGAATTTAGAAAGATGGTAATGATAAACCTGT
>SJXQ01006784.1:90751-171591 GCA_006408695.1 Aepyceros melampus | reverse complement strand
TGTATTCTCTCACACTGTCTTCCATTTGTGTGTTTGTGATTGCTGCCTAAATTTTATGCATGTTGAAAAAATATGAAATCTCTTGATATTTTTATTCATTTGATTTCCAGAGAAAAGCTAGCAGATTAGGGGTCTTTGCCTTGAGAACCTCATGCATCCACATTTCGTAAGTGAAATTTAGATTTTAGTTTCTTAGTAGTGTAGTAGTAGTCTTATTCAACCAGTAAGAATTGGTTGTTGTTATTTGAAATGAGAATAAGTGAGAATTGTAGTTATTGTTTGAAAATCTGTAGGCGCTCAAGACAAGGGATATATTTGCTAGAAAGTCAGCCACCTGGAAAGAGTTACTATAGACTGACTAGAGTAAGTGGATTTAAACATCAGTAAGGGAAAAAAACCTCTGTTACCCAACTTTGTGATAGTCATCCTTGGTCACTCAAGATTTGAAGAGGAGTATTGTTGTGAGACCAAAAGGAGAATATGATTTGTTAATAGTTCAAGAGGATTTATCAGTGATGTTGGCTAGGGTGAGGGTTTTGAGGAGAAACTCATAGATTGAGATAGATGTGAAATTAAATCGTCATTAAATTTCATTTAATGCAGTGGCAGTCAGTGCCATGACTCGGCTCCAAAACACGTATTTCATTCTCCCTTACTGGATAAGGGAATATATAGGCCCACCTTGAACAGAATCCCAGTTTTCTGAATATTTCTGAGAAACCTATGGTTATGATCTGAAAATAACATGCACATTTTTTGTAAGGTTTTTGGGTTCTTAATAGACATGCGATGCCTATGAAGATTATGTTTTTTGATTAAAGAAATAATCAGTAAACACACAGCTAGTTGTATATATTTGACATTAAATCCTAGTCATATATATATATATATATTTGTCTCTTTTAGTAAGGGAAGGATTTAGGACAAAAATTTTAGTACACACTAAAAGAATAGAGTCTTTCTATTACTTGGAAAGATGATGATGAATTAGATTGTTTATACATATATATAGTAGAACATAAATCTAAAAATGATTTTAAAAGGTCTGCTTTATTAAATCAAACGACTACTTACAGACCTGTTAAATGTTCGAAGTGCTACACTGGTAGCACTAGACACTGATGAGGATGAAGAACAACAGAAACTCACTCATATATATAAAATGTAACAGCTACTTTGGAAGGCATTTTGGCAGTTTCAAAGCTAAACATGCACTTAACACATGATCCAACAGTTTTGCTCTTAGACATTAACTCAAATGAGTTGAAAATTTATGTCCACACAGAAACCTGCACATGAATCTTAATAGCTTTATAACTGTCAACAATTGGAAGGAACCAAAATATCCTTCAGTAGGCAAAAGAGTAAGCAAACTGTGTTGCATCCATATAGTCAAGTATTATTCAGCACTAAAAAAGTCAACCATCAAGCTATGAAAAGACATCAATTCAGTTCAGTTGCTTAGTCATGTCCGACTCTTTGTTACCCCATGAATTGCAGCACGCCAGGCCTCCCTGTCCATCACCAACTCCCTGAGTTCACTCAGACTCACGTCCATCGAGTCCGTGATGCCATCCAGCCATCTCATCCTCGGTCGTCCCCTTCTCCTCCTGCCCCCAATCCCTCCCAGCATCAAAGTCTTTTCCAATGAGTCAGCTCTTCGAATGAGGTGGCCAAAGTACTGGAGCTTCAGTTTTAGCATCATTCCTTCCAAGGAACACCCAGGGCTGATCTCCTTCAGAATGGACTGGTTGGATCTCCTTGTAGTCCAAGGGACTCCCAAGAGTCTTCTCCAACACCACAGTTCAAAAGCATCATTTCTTCGGCGCTCAGCCTTCTTCACAGTCCAACTCTCACATCCATACATGACCAAAGGAAAAACCATAGCCTTGACTAGACGGACCTTAGTTGGCAAAGTAATGTCTCTGCTCTTGAATATGCTATCTAGGTCGGTCATAACTTTCCTTCCAAAGAGTAAGCGTCTTTTAATTTCATGGCTGCAGTCACCATCTGCAGTGATTTTGGAGCCCCCCAAAATAAAGTCTGACACTGTTTCTACTGTTTCCCCATCTATTGGCCATGAAGTGATGGGGCCAGATGCCATGATCTTCGTTTTCTGAATGTTGAGCTTTTAGCCAACTTTTTCACTCTCCTCTTTCACTTTCAACAAGAGGCTTTTTAGCTCCTCTTCACTTTGTGCCATAAGTGTGGTGTCATCTGTATATCTGAGGTTATTGATATTTCTCCCGGCAATCTTGATTCCAGCTTGTGTTTCTTCCACTCCGGCATTTCTCATGATGTCCTCTGCATAGAAGTTAAATAAGCAGGGTGACAATATACAGCCTTGACGTACTCCTTTTCCTATTTGTAACCAGCCTATTGTTCCATGTCCAGTTCTAACTGTTGCTTCCTGACCTGAGTGATTTTGGAGCCCCCCAAAATAAAGTCTGACACTGTTTCTACTGTTTCCCCATCTATTGGCCATGAAGTGATGGGGCCAGATGCCATGATCTTCGTTTTCTGAATGTTGAGCTTTTAGCCAACTTTTTCACTCTCCTCTTTCACTTTCAACAAGAGGCTTTTTAGCTCCTCTTCACTTTGTGCCATAAGTGTGGTGTCATCTGTATATCTGAGGTTATTGATATTTCTCCCGGCAATCTTGATTCCAGCTTGTGTTTCTTCCAGTCCAGCATTTCTCATGATGTCCTCTGCATAGAAGTTAAATAAGCAGGGTGACAATATACAGCCTTGACGTACTCCTTTTCCTATTTGTAACCAGCCTATTGTTCCATGTCCAGTTCTAACTGTTGCTTCCTGACCTGTATACAGATTTCTCAAGGGGCAGGTTAGGTGGTCTGGTATTCCCATCTCTTTCAGAATTTTCCACAGAACCTAAATGCGTATTACTAAATGAAAGAAGCCAGACTGGAAAGATTATTATATACTGTATGATTCCAACTCTATGACCATCTAGAAAAGGCAAAACTGAAGTAAAGGTAGATTAGATGTTGTTAGGGGTTATGGTTACGGGGGTCCAAGGAGTGGTGGCTGCACGGGCACAGGAGGGCCTAGAGGAGCTATTCCACGTTCAAGTTCATGAGGGGCGGCGGTGAGGAGATACCCCTCGTCCAAGGTAAGGAGCAGCAGCTGCACTTTGCTGGAGCAGCCGTGAAGAGATACTCCATGTCCAAGGTAAGAGAAACCCAAGTAAAATGGTAGGTGTTGCACGAGGGCATAAGAGGGCTGCTGCTCCTGCTAAGTCGCTTCAGTCGTGTCCGACTCTGTGCGACCCCATGGACGGCAGACCACCAGGCTCCCACGTCCCTGGGATTCTCCAGGCAAGAACACTGGAGTGGGTTGCCAGAGGGCAGACACACTGAAACCATAATCACAGAGAACTAGTCAATCGAATCACACTAGGACCACAGCCTTGTCTAACTCAATGAAACTAAGCCATGCCCATGGGGCCATGCATGATGGGTGGGTCATGGTAGAGAGGTCTGACAGAATGTGGTCCACTGGAGAAGGGAATACCAAACCACTTCAGTATTCTTGCCTTGAGAACCCCATGAACAGTAGGGGGCAAAAGATAGGACACTGAAAGAGGAACTCCCCAGGTCAGTGAAAGTGAAGTTGCTCAGTCGTGTCCGACTCTTTGCGACCCCATGGACTGGAGCCCACCATGCTTCTCCATCTATGGAATTTTCCAGGCATGAGTACTGGAGTGGGTTGCCATTTCCTTCTCCAGAGGATCTTCCCAACCCAGGAATTGAACCCGGGTCTCCCACATTGCAGGCAGATGCTTTACCACTGAGCCCCCAGGTCAGTAGGTGCCCAATATGCTACTGGAGATCAGTGGAGAAATAACTCCAGAAAGAATGAAGGGATGGAGCCAAAGCAAAAACAATACCCAGTTGTGGATGTGACTGGTGATAGCAGCAAGATCCGATGCTGTAAAGAGCAATATTGCATAGCAACCTGGAATGTCAGGTTATGAATCAAGGCAAATTGGAAGTGGTCAAACAAGAGATGGCAAGAGTGAGCATCGACATTCTAGGAATCAGCGAACTAAAATGGACTAGAATGGGTGAATTTAACTCAGATGACCGTTATATCTACTACTGTGGGCAGGAATCCCTTAAAAGAAATGGACTAACCATCATGGTCAACAAGAGTCTGAAATGCAGTACTTGGATGCAATCTCAAAAACAACAGAGTGATCTCTGTTTGTTTCCAAGGCAAACCATTCAATATCACAGTTATCCAAGTCTGTGCCCCAATCAGTAATGCTTAAGAAGCTGAAGTTGAATGCTTCTATGAAGACCTACAAGACTTTTTAGAACTAGCACCCCCCAAAAATGTCCTTTTCATTATAGGGGACTGGAATGCAAAAGTAGGAAGTCAAGAAACACCTGGAGTGACAGGCAAATTTGGCCTTGGAATACAGAATGAAGCAGGGCAAAGACTAATAGAGTTTTGCCAAGAAAATGCACTGGTCATAGCAAATACCCTCTTCCAACAACACAAGAGAAGACTCTACACATGGACATCACCAGATGGTCAACCCTGAAATCAGATTGATTATATTCTTTGCAGCCAAAGATGGAGAAGCTGTATACAGTCAACAAAAACAAGACCAGGAGCTGACTGTGGCTCAGATCATGAGCTCCTTATTGCCAAATTCAGACTTAAATTGAAGAAAGTAGGGAAAACCACTAGAGCATTCAGGTATGACCTAAATCAAATCCCTTATGATTATACAGTCAAAGTGAGAAATAGATTTAAGGGCCTAGAGCTGATAGATAGAGTGCCTGATGAACTATGGACGAGGGTCATGACATTGTACAGGAGACAGGGATCAAGACCACCCCCATGAAAAAGAAATGCAAAAAAGCAAAATGGCTGTCTGGGGAGGCCTTACAAATAGCTATGAAAAGAAGAGAAGCGAAAAGCAAAGAAGAAAAGGAAAGATATTCCCATTTGAATGCAGAGTTCCAAACAATAGCAAGAAGAGATAAGAAAGCCTTCCTCAGCGATCAGTGATCAGTGCAAAGAAGTAGAGGCAAACAACAGAATGGGAAAGACTAGAGATCTCTTCAAGAAAATTAGAGATACCAAGGGAACAATTTCAGGCAAAGATGGGCTCGATAAAGGACAGAAATAGTATGGACCTAACAGAAGCAGAAGATATTAAGAAAAGGTGGTAAGAATACACAGAAGAACTGTACAAAAAAGATCTTCAAGACCAAGATAATCACGATGGTGTGATTACTCACCTAGAGCCAGACATCCTGGAATGTGAAGTCAAGTGGGCCTTAGAAAGTGCTGGGGTCCTGCCCCAGTTGGATCCAGGGAATCCGAAGTGTGACAGTGTCGGCGAAGAGGATGATTTAGAGAGAGAGAGAGAGAGAGAGAGAGAAAGTTGCAGATAAGAAAAGAGAGGAGAGAAAGAAAGAAAGAAAAGCACGGGGAGACCAAGCTTCTTTGGTGAGTGAGGCCCGTAACTTTATTTTCAAAAGGGACTTTTATACCTTGACTTGTGCATAGAGGGAAATGAAAGATGCAAGGTCATGCAGAATCAGCCCAAACACTCCAGCAGTTTTGCCCTTATCAAAACCGGGATTTTTTCTGCATACCTTTCCCATAAACAATGTTGTGTACATTATCTTCTGGTCTTGGAGGTCTGTGGACATCATGACCCAGATAATCATGATGATGTGATGACTCATCTAGAGCCAGACATCTTGGAAAGTAAAGTCAAGTGGGCCTTAGAAGCCATCACTACGAACAAAGCTAGTGGAGGTGATGGAATTCCAGTTGAGCTGTTTCAAATCCTGAAAGATGATGCTGTGAAAATTTCTCAAGAGGCAGGTTAGGTGGTCTGGTATTCCCATATCTTTCAGAATTTTCCACAGTTTATTGTGATCCACACAGTCAAAGGCTTTGACATAGTCAATAAAGCAGAAATAGATGTTTTTCTGGAACTCTCTTGCTTTTTCCATGATCCAGCGGATGTTGGCAATTTGGTCTCTGGTTCCTCTGCCTTTTCTAAAACCAGCTTGAACATCAGGGAGTTCACGGTTCACGTATTGCTGAAGTCTGGCTTGGAGAATTTTGAGCATTACTATAAACGGAATGTGGTTTCTAAAGTCAGACCACTTCACCTCTATCTGCCTCAGTTCCCTCATTTGTAAAATGAACGTAATTAAAATTATTACTTCATTAGTATCTACTTATCTCCAGGATTGTTGTGGGAATTAAATGTCTTAATGATTGTACTTCAACACGGAGTAGATGTTCAATAAATGGTGGGTACTATGTAATTATTGTTTTATTTCAGCACCCCATTTAAAAATATTTTTTATTTTTTATGAAGCACAGTTTTCTTTCTCTTTGGACCAATTTGTTTCCAAATAAAATATGATGACAATGGATGGGGAGAAATTTTTTGGTGTAGTTTTACTGGAGGATGCTGAGGTTGAGAAGATACAGAAGAGAGCTTGCTTGGGGAATCTCTCAGCTCTGCCAAGTCTAGATTAGCTATGGCATTAAGAAAATTCTCTGGCAAACTTGGGAATCTTGTTTCTTTTCCAAGCTTAAGTTTTCTTCAGCCCAAACTTTCATTTTAATGGAAGCAACTTCAAACTTGTGCAATTACTTGAAGAGTGCATAATTAGCACATTTAGCTCAGTCAGATGTCCTGGAGATAATAGATGTGAACGAGGATATGAGAATCTGCTAGAAGCCTGGACCAGGTCTGAGTGCCAGCCTGGGTCATGGGATGCAGTCAGCACACTGAGGAGGTGGTGGGTAGGACAGAGGACATCTTGAATTCACAGAGAGTCAGCAGGGCTCTTTGATGTCTAGAACCACATAAAGGAAAAAGAATCAAGCATATCTAGAGACACATTGCTGGTGACTGGTAGAGCTCAGATTAGCGGGATTTTAATTGTTACTGTGTCCTTTCTTGTGCCAGGCTTGTGTTGGGTCTTCATCTTTACTACTTCAGTTGTATCTCACAGCTTCAGAAAACAGGGAATATTGTCTCCATTTTATAGCTGAGAAAACTGAGGCTTCAAGAAATTACGACATTACTGCAACTAAATTAAAAGTTAGGTCACCATACAGCTAACCTGTGACAACACAGGGCAGTTTAAAGCCATTGGAATAACTTAAAAATCTGTCTATATAATTTCTATTTCCTTTTCTGAAGAGGCAGAACGAGATTAGCTCCACAGTATGATTTTAGGAAGACCCTAAGGGGAAAAAAATTCTTTCCAAAATCTGAAAATCAGAAAACCCAAATCTTACTTCAGTTTCCTCTCACCTTATTCACTGATATGTGAAAATAAATTAGAGCTTAATTTAAGGTTTTAATTTCTGACACAATGGAATAATTCTTGAATGAAGTTAAAACTCAACATGACCTGAAAGGGGCAACGTAGTATAGGGTAAATGAGCACTGTGATCTCATGTTTCAAAAAACTAATTTGACTTCACACTTGGCCAGCCCAGTACAAGTCACATATATGGAAAATTCTGGAAGAAAGGGCACAGACAAGATATTTGCTAGAAAGAAGTCCAAATTATAAAATATTTAGAAAATATGCAATTTTATTATTCTCTATATTATACACTAATGCATGTGATATTTTTATGCAAAATGGGATGGGGAAAAAGAAAAGAAAAATCTCAACAGCCTTATTAGTGTCTATAGGCATAAAAAAATTACAAAATTAGAGTGCCGTGTAAGTAGAGTGGTTAAGTTTTTAGACGTGGGAGTCATACTTCCTGGTTTCGTATCCTAGTGGTATCATGTCACTAGTTGTGTTAGTTTGTGTAAGTTTACTTAACTTTTCTGGGCCTATTTCCTTATTGAGAAAATAGTGCTAATGATATATTCCTGCTTCATAATGTTGTTTTGAGATCTGAATTAATGCCTTGCTATCTTCTTCCCAGTGCAGGATTCTCTTAATAGGAATCATCTCTGAATTATTGCCTTATTGCAAATAACACATTTTTTTTGAATTAAGGCAACTGCGTTCCTGGTTTCTGGTTATTATCTTTGCATCAGACTAGGATTGCCTCTTGTCGACTAAAATTTACCACTTGCCCATGATTGCCTTGGCTTAGACTGACTGCTCTTGCATTGTTTTTCACATAAGTCATGATTTGCAGAGCTTTGGCAAATGTGCACTGGCCTACTGTTGCAGCAACAGTGGGGGAGAAGGCAGGATCTCCTGTCTCACCTGACCAGAAGGTGGCCTTGGCAGATCCGCTTGCTCTGGACGCGGCTGTTGGTCACGCTCCACAGATGGGTGTTTTATTTTCATGTCTGCACTCAGCAAGCTCATGACTCTACCAAGCACACTGCCTTT
Source organism: Aepyceros melampus (assembly GCA_006408695.1). Lineage (NCBI taxonomy): Eukaryota > Metazoa > Chordata > Mammalia > Artiodactyla > Bovidae > Aepyceros > Aepyceros melampus. Next base: position 163,213 of record SJXQ01006784.1, on the reverse strand, counting down.
TACTCCTGGTCCTCCTGGAGACCAGGCACTGGACTAAAGCAGGAATACGGTTCTCTGGGGGCCACAGGGAGAACACAAAGATAGACTGCTTTCCTAGCCCAAATACCAACACAAACTTTTTTAAAAAATTGATTTTTAGTGGAGTATGGGTGCTTACTCACTCAGTCGTGTCCAACTCTTTGTGACCCTTTGGATTATAGCCCACCAGGCTACCCTTTCCATGGGATTTTTCAGGCAAGAATACTGGAGTGGGTTGCTATTCCTTTCTCCAGGGGATCTTCCCGACCCAGGGATCGAACCCAGATCTTCTGCATTGCAGGTAGATTCTTTACTGTCTGAGCCACCCAGGGAAGCCCGTTTATACATAGTAGTGTATATATGTCAATTCCAATCTCCCAATTTAGTCCCACTCCCCATCCCCCTTCAGTTCAGTTCAGTCACTCAGTCGTGTCCGACTCTTTGCAACCCCATGAATTGCAGCACGCCAGGCCTCCTTGTCCATCTCCAGCTCCTGGAGTTTACCCAAACTCATGTCTATTGAGTCAATGACGCCATCCAGCCATCTCATCCTCTGTTGTCCCCTTCTCCTCCTGCCCCCAATCCCTCCCAGCATCAGGGTCTTTTCCAATGAGTCAACTCTTCGAATGAGGTGGCCAAAGTATTGGAATTTCAGCTTCAGCATCAGTCCTTCCAATGAACACCCAGGACTGATTTCCTTTAGGATGGACTGGTTGGATCTTCTTGCAGGCAGGAACTCTCAAGAGTCTTCTCCAACACCACGGTTCAAAAGCACCAATTCTTTGGCGCTCAGCTTTCTTTATAGTCCAACTCTCACATCCATACATGATTCCTGGAAAAACCCTAGCTTTGACTAGATGGACCTTAGTCGGCAAAGTAATGTCTCTGCTTTTGAATATACTATCTAGGTTGGTCATAACTTTCATTCCAAGGAGTAAGCGTCTTTTAATTTCATGGCTGCAGTCACCATCTGCAGTGATTTTGGAACCCCCCAAAATAAAGTCTGCCACTGTTTCCACTGTTTCCCCATCTATTTCCCATGAAGTGATGGGACCAGATGCCATGATCTTCGTTTTCTGAATGTTGAGCTTTAAGCCAACTTTTTCTCTCTCCTCTTTCACTTTCATCAAGAGGCTTTTGAGTTCCTCTTCACTTTCTGCCATAAGAGTGGTGTCATCTGCATATCTGAAGTTATTGATATTTCTCCCGGCAATCTTGATTCCAGCTTGTGCTTCTTCCAGTCCAGCGTTTCTCATGATGTACTCTGCATATAAGTTAAATAAGCAGAGTGACAATATACAGCCTTGACATACTCCCCTTCCTATTTGGAACCATCCCCCTTGGTCCAACACAAATTTTTATAGCGAACAGCACACACAATTCTTTTACTATCCTCCTGTTATGTAACTCCAACTCAGTGTTTCCACACTCAAAGCACCCAGCCACAAACAAGGGTGATCTGAGCATGAGCTGAAGACAGATGAAGACTTGATGTAGGTCACTCAGGCTCTAGAAGGGGGCAGCAAGAGATCAAAGTGCAGCCTTGCCACCAGCTGCGTGCCTCTGAGCAAGCAGTTCTTTGGAATAGCTCTGCCACAAGCCATGAGCAACCGTTAGTCTAAATTTGGGGCTGGCAGAGAAAAGAGGCCAGGCAGATGGCCTGGATGAGAGCCTTTCCAGGGCCTCAGTAAGAATCTACAACCAAAAATTGTCAACAGGGTGTAATGGACTGGAAATATGGGCATGTCCTGCTAACAAAGGCATCCCCAAATCCCTTTAGAAGTGGGGGTATGAGTTTCAGTCTACAGGCTTGGTTGTTTACCTGAGTGAGTATTCCTCCCCGTAAGACCCCTAAACAGAGATGAAATAAGTGAATAGCATGGAATATTGAACACTTACCATCACAGGTTTCTTCTGTTAGAAGCATTTTTCTGAACTTCTTTCTTCCCTTACTGCATGAAATCACAAGTCATGAGGAGGCTAAAGGCTCCAAATTTAGGTTCAAATTTGGGTTCTTCTATTAGCTGATGGATGCTAGGGCAAGTCACTTAACTGAAGAGTTTGTGAAAATGAGGATATAGAGATATTTACCTCAGAGATGCTAAAAAAAAAGCATCTTAGATAAATAGTGCCTGTTTTCTGAATCAACGGATTATTTTTCTCATGAAAGAAGAAAAGAAATCATACCTTGAAATTGATATGCTGATGGCCTCATCAGACAAGTAGCCTCTTTGGAGGCTCCAGAAGACCCCTGGTGCTTGGCATTATGACCTAGGTACTTCCTTCCTCACTTTGTGATGAATCACGATCAAGTGTGCGTGTGCGTGTGTGTGTGTGTAAGAGAGAGAGATTGTGACAGTTAAGGGACAGTTTGGCTGTAGTGGCCCAGATATGTTGTCAAACATATATGCTTTTGAGATGGGGACAAGGAGGCCTGGCGTGCTGCAGTTCATGGGGTCGCAAAGAGTTAGACACGACTGCGCGACTGAACTGAACTAAACTGAACTAAAATTTAAATTAGTGGGCTCGAATAAAGAAGATTGCTTTCCCTAGTGTGGTCAGCCTTACTCAATCAGTTGAAGGCCTGAATAAAACAAGACTGATTTCCCTGGGTCAAGCATGAATTCTGTCAGTCAATTGCCTTTGGACTTGAACTGGAACATTAGCTCTTCCTGATTCTCCAGCCTGCTGACCTACCTTGCAGATTTGGGGTTTGCCAGAGCCATCATTGCATGAGCCAATTTTTCAAAAAAGAAGTCTTTCTGTTGGTTCTACTTCCTTGGAGAACCATGACTGATTCTGGTGAGACAAGAAGAGTAACAGCATGCTCTGCTGGCTTATATCATCTGAGAGACTTAATTCAAACCAAGACCAAAGACACACACCCACTCCTCTTCTGAAGACAAAATAAAAGACAATACAAGATAGTTTCTGTCAACGTAATTCTATTATCAGGACCTACAAAGCAAGGATCATTTTAATAATTATGATAGTAATAACAATAGCTGACTCTTAGAAAGAAAATGAAAGTGAAAGTCACTCAGTCCGTTCCAACTCTGTGACCCCAAGGACTATATGGTCCATGGAATTCTCCAGCCAAGAATACTGGAGTGGGTAGCTTTTCCCTTCTCCAGGGGATCTTCCCAACCCAGGGATTGAACCCAGGTCTCCAACATCGCAAGTAGATACCAGCTGAGCCACAAGGGAAGCCCGATACATAGAAGCCCTTGCCAATTATTGGGCATAGACAAGAATTTACATATATTATTTCCTTAAACATGATAATAGTGGTGGGAAGCCTTCCCAAATGTACTGGAGAATCACTGCAAGCCCCTAAATTTTAGTGTTTAATTTCTCCCTACAAATGATGCATTTCTTTGAATTTTATTTAATTATTGTTAAGTTTGACTGTGCTGGGACTTTGTTGCTGTGTGTGGGCTTTCTCTAGTTGCAGTAAGTGAGGGCTGCTCTAGCTGTGTGTGGACTTCTCGTTTAGGGGGCTGCTCTTGTTGCTGAGCTCTAGGACACTCGGGCTTCAGTAGCTGTGGCGCGTGGGCTTAGTTGCCCTGAGACATGTAGGATCTTTCTAGAACAGGGATCAAAACTGTGTCTCTTACATTGGCAGGTGGATTCCTAACCACTGTACCTCCAAGGAAGTCCTAAATGATACATTTTGAAAGGACTATTTCTTGGTTATTTTCTACCAGATTTGTTCCATTCAGTTTTATCTGTCTTCAACTCTTCATGTGGTAGAATAATTATATACTGTGGAGGCTGTATTTATCATTATCCAATGGCAGAAAAGCCAGCATGGTCAGAGAGCATGTTTATTCTGGGTAATCATGTATTCTGGTTACATAGATTTCACGTAACCATATGCGGCTGAACAGTTGTCAGATACATTTAATTCAACAGGATATATTTATTGCTCTGCCTCTGGAATGTAATAGCATTTTGGTGGGTCATAAACCTCTTGAGGATATCTTCCTGCCTCTGGGTCATCTTCACAGTCATCAGTTCTCACTGTATGTATCATTACTTTCTGTTTTGTTTTTTTTTTAAATTGGAGTATAGTTGCTTACAACATTGTGTTGGCTTCTGCTGTACAATGAAATGAATCAGCTATATGCATACACATATCCCTTCCCTGTTAGAGCCCTCTCCCAGCCTGCCCCCATCCCCACCCATCTAGGTCGCCACAGAGTGCCGGGCTGATCCCCTTGTGCTACATGGCAGCTTCCCACGTGTGTCTGTGTTCACACAAGGCAGTGCTCTACCTGCTAATCAGCAGGACGTTAAATCAATGAGCCTTTACTGTAATACTTGCCCCGAGCGCCAAGGGCTGCATGTGTCTATAAATTATCATTTGTGGTCAATTTATCTTAAAGTGATAGAAGGTGATGGGAAAAGGAGCTGTGAAACATACTTCTCCTTCCTCAGTGCCCACCAGCCCCTGCCGGGTTTTCTGGCTGTTTTTGTCCTGGATTTGCTGCCCAGATAAGCGACAGAGGCATCAGTTGTCTTCTGAACTCATTCACCTTTGGTAACAGGTCTTCATCCTTTCCCTGATGGTGCTGTTGTCCTTATTTCAGTGGGCAGGATTTTCACCCAGGAAATGCTCTGGACATTGGTGCCCACAAAATGCCACCTGCGGCCTGCCAAACCCAGACAGTGGGGGAGGCTTTTGAAGGCCGAATTCTCTAAGTTAGAGGGCAAATGAAGTCACTTGCTGGCTGTGTGATCCTGAGAGAATAACTCAACCTCTCTGAACCAACCTCCTTTTTCTTACCTGTAAAAGTGTGGTGGTAATGCCTGTGCCATGGGAGAGGGGAGACTGGAATGATTCACGGAGGAAATGAATATGAAATGCTTAGTGCTTGGTCTGGAATGATAATTCATGAATGGCAGTGGATCTAATTGCTTGTAACCCTGCCATCAGCTCAGATTTCTCTGACCATTGGAGACGCAGAATCTCAAATTATTCTGTGAAAGGCTAAAGACACCTCCAAGATACATCTCTGCAGATGACTGAGACCTAACCTCAAGGTGGACAACCTGCTGCTTCCTTCTACACCCCTTTTGCTTCCAGGTCACCAGCTCCTGTGTCTACACATGTGCTACTTGTTTCATGCTGTGCCCACTGGCCAAGATCCTTATATCCTTGAGATGCTAGCAAAGGAGAACAGTTCTTATGTTTCAATACTAATATTGTAGTGCTCTAAGCTCCAAATTTACTTTCCAATTCAGGAGGCTTCATTTACATTTTCTGAAAGGCCAGATTCAGAATGTGAAACTAGAGGGCCAGCACATGGTGTTATGGTGAAACAGTGTCTTCTCTGGAAACTGTCCAGTTGAGAATGTGCTCAACACTGTCTCTACAGAAATAAATGCCTTGATGGTTTGAACAACAACAACAACAATAACAACAACAAAAACACCACTCACCAATATTGACTCAGATCCTTTGCTCAAAACAAGAATAAGAAGTTAGGGAAAGTCAGGGTGTGTGTGTGTGTGCATGTGTAACTAAGGAATTCTCACTTTAAAGTTTACTAATAGAACGTGTCAAAATCAACAAAAATAGAATAATGTAATAAACTCCCATGTGCCATCATTGCCCAGTTGCTTTGGCACTTAGCTTGTGCCTAGTCTTGTTTCATTTCGGCTGCCCTGTACCACACTACCTTCCCTTACAACCAGAATGGATTCTTACAAAACACATCTAAGACAGCAAATCACTTCATCCATAGCTCAATACATATCACTAAGTAAGAACCCTTAAAGAACTGAAACCACATAACCATTTTCACACTCCAAAATGCAATTTACCTATTTACATAATTTTTTAAAAAAAGAATTGGGGAATTCCTTGGCAGTCCAGTGGTTAGGACTCTGAACTCTCACTGACCTGGGTTTGGTGCCTGGGTTTGGGGAGCTAAAATCTCCCATGCTGTATGAAAAAACAAGACCACAACAGAGGATTGGTCCATGCCTTCTTTCAATTTTCTTTTAATCTATAACTGTTCAATCTTTTTTCCTTTTCAATTTATACATAGAAGAAACAGAGTCATCTGTCCTGTAGTGTTTCACATTTTCTATTTTGCAGCTCTGAGTGTCATTTCATCTGTAACTTGTTCCTCTCACCAGCATTTCCTGTAGACTAATTCTTTAGACCTACAGTCTACACTGGAAAGTTTGATCTGCGTTAGATACACTTTTCTGTCAAGAAATCTTCATGAGCATACTTTTTCAGGGGGCAGTGAGGTGACATGGTGTCTGTTGTAGTTCATCATTTTTGATAGATTCATTTTTCAGTAGGGGTTGCAAAATGATAATAGTTTAATTCTATCATTCCCTCATTTATTTGATGGAATTCTTCTGTAAAGAGAAACTTTCCCTTAAAACTCTTTGGTTACTCCAAGATACAGTTTGCACAGTAAGGGCAGATTAAGTCCTTTATTCTTATCTATTAGAATGATGGCTTGGTTCTCAGTCATCCTCCAAGGGTGATCAATGAGTTTTGGTTGTTGAATATAACTATAACCTCATGGATTTAAACATGTTTGATGTGTTTCAGTTCATTTCAGTCATTTTTTGCCTCTGAGAGCCTCTTTCTGTTTGCTGAATTCTTTGAATACAACTCCAGTGGGTTTTGATAACTTCTTTGCTGTCCATTATGACAAATGTTCTAGGTACGTTTTGTACATTTCCTGCTCCAGACCAAGAATCAGCAATTTTCTTCAACAAGATTTAGCTCCTCTTGTGAGAAATGATGTTTAAAGATCACAAGCTGGCTTTAGGGCTGCTCATTACTTATGAGCTGGTCATTGTTTCTAGGCTGTTTCAGTGGACAGAATGATAAAAATTATTTAGGAGAAAATACATCATGAGTTCCTGCTAAAATTTTGATTTTGGACTTAGTATTGTAGGACTTCTATTTAACTTCTTTGATTTTGTATTTGTATATTTTTGCTCTTCTGCCTAAAATCTTGACTCCAAGCAGTGTTAATACAATTACTTTGGCTTTACTATCTGTGTTTCAGATTGATGATATTAATATCATTGCTAGCAGAATGATTTCTGAAAACAGTTTGAGATTTTTAAGGTGATTTTTGTCCTTAGGATCTAATCCACCAGGGTTCATAGTGATACTTTTGTTTTTAAATCGTTTGAATTATTTCCTCTCAGGCTATGCTTCTCATTCAATACACAGAGAAGTTTGTTTCATTTGCTTTCCATTTAAGAGTAGCTTTCTTTTAATTTTCACCTAAGATTGTTTTGTAGTTATATAAAGAATTTGCATGATTCTAAAGGAGATCAGCCCTGGGATTTCTTTGGAAGGAATGATGCTAAAGCTGAAACTCCAGTACTTTGGCCACCTCATGTGAAGAGTTGACTCATTGGAAAAGACCCTGATGCTGAGAGGGATTGGGGGCAGGAGGAGAAGGGGAATACAGAGGATGAGATGGCTGGATGGCATCACTGACTCGATGGCATGAGTCTGAGTGAACTCCGGGAGTTGGTGATGGACAGGGAGGCCTGGCATGCTGCAATTCATGGGGTCACAAAGAGTCGGACACGACTGAGCGACTGAACTGAACTGAATGTCAAATCTATACAGTCAGTTATATTCAGAGCAGTTCTAGTTTCTGTTCTTATTCTCTCCACTTTGATCTCTAGCTTCCCCTATGATAACTATTAAACAAATGTGCTTTATCCTTCTATTTTAGTCAGACACGACTGAAGCGACTTAGCAGCAGCAGCAGCATGTGTTTAGATAAGTGCATAATTATATATATATAAATATATGAATTTGTATCTTCCCCTTCTTCAGTATTAGATAAGTGGTTCAGTTCAGTCACTCAGTTGTGTCCAACTCTTTGCAACCCCATGGACTGCAGCACGCTAGGCTTCCCTGTCCATCACCGGCTCCCAGTGCTTGCTCAAATTCATGTCCAATGAGTTGGTAATGCCATCCAACCATCTCATCCTCTATTGTCCCCTTTTCCTCCTGCCTTCAATATTTCCTAGCATCAGGGTCTTTTCCAATGAGTCAGTTCTTCACATCAGGTGGCCAAAGTACTGGAGTTTCAGCTTCAGCATCAGTCCTTCCAATAAGTACTCAGGACTGATTTCCTTTAGGATGGACTGGTTGGATCTCCTTGCAGTCCAAGGGACTCTCAAGAATCTTCTCCAACACCACAGCTCAACAGCATCAATTCTTCGGTGCTCAGCTTTCTTTATAGTTCAACTTTCACATCCATATATGACTACTGGAAAAACCATGGCTTTGACTAGATGGACCTTTATTGGCAAAGTAATGTCTCTGCTTTTTAATATGCTGTCTAGGTTGGTTATAGCTTTCCTTTCAAGGAGCAAGTGTCTTTTAATTTCAGGGCTGCAGTCACCATCTGCAGTGATTTTGGAGCCCCCCAAAATAAAGTTTCTCACTCTTTCCATAGTTTCTCCATCTATTTACCATGAAGCGATGGGACTGGGTGCCATGATTTTAGTTTTTGAATGTTGAGTTTTAAGCCAGGTTTTTCACTCTCTTCTTTCACTTTCATCAAGAGGGTCTTTAGTTCCTCTTCACTTTCTGCCATAAGGGTGGTGTCATCTGCATATCTGAGGTTATTGATATTTCTCCCGGCAAACTTGATTCCAGCTTGTGCTTCATCCAGCCTAGCATTTCACATGATGTACTCTGCATATAAGTTAAATAAGCAAGGTGACAATATACAGCCTTGACATACTTCTTTCCTGATTTGGAACCAGTCCATTGTTCCATGTCTGGTTCCAACTGCTGCTTCTTGACCTGCATACAGATATCTCAGGAGGCAGGAAGGTGGTATAGTATTCTCATCTCTTTAGAATTTTCCACAGTTTATTGTGATCCACACAATGAAAGGCTTTGGCACAGTCAATAAAGCAGAAGTAGATGTTTTCCTGGAACTCTCTTGCTTTTTGTATGATTCAACCGATGTTGACAATCTGATCTCTGGTTCCTCTGCCTTTTCTAAATCCAGCTTGAACATCTGGAAGTTCACAGTTTAGGTACTGTTGAAACCTGCTTTGGAGAATTTTGAGCATTACTTTGCTAGCATGTGAGATGAATGTAATTGTGCTGTAGTTTGAACATTCTTTGGCATTGCCTTTCTTTGGGATTGGAATGAAACTTGACCTTTTCTAGTCCTGTGGCCACTGTTGAGTTTTCCAAATTTGCTAGCATATTGAGTGCAGCACTTTCACAGCATCATCTTTTAGGACTTGAAATAGCTCAGCTGGAATTCCATCACCTCCACTAGCTTTGTTGGTAGTATGCTTCCTAAGGCCCACTTGACTTCTGACTCCAGGATGTCTGGCACTAGATGAGTAATGGTAGCATACTATTAAATATATACACTTTCTTTTGGTTTTCAGTTCAGTTCTGTTCAGTTCAGTCACTCAGTCATGTCTGACTCTTTGCGACCCCATGAATTACAGCATGCCAGGCCTCCCTGTCCATCACTAACTCCCAGAGTTCACTCAAATTCATGTCATCGAGTCGGTGATGCCATCCAGCCATCTCATCCTCTGTCGTCCCCTTCTCCTCCTGCCCCCAATCCCTCCCAGCATCAGAGTCTTTTCCAATGAGTCAACTCTTCACATGAGGTGGCCAAAGTACTGGAGTTTCAGCTTTAGCATCATTCCTTCCAAAGAACACCCAGGTCTGATCTCCTTTAAAATGGACTGGTTGGATCTCCTTGCAGTTCAAGGGACTCTCAAGAGTCTTCTCCAACACCACAGTTCAAAAGCATCAATTTTTTGGTGCTCAGCTTTCTTCACAGTCCTTATTTTATTTTAAACTTTTTATTTTGTATTGAGGTATAGCCAATTAACAAGCAATGTTATGATAGTTTCAGGTGAACTGTGAAGGACTCAGCCATATATACAGATATATCCCTTCATCCCCAAACTCCCCTCCCATCCAGGCTGCCTCATGACATTGAGCAGAGTTCCATGTGCTCTACAGTAGGTCCTCGTTGATTAACCATTTTAAATATAGCAGTGTTCCGGGTAGCAGCAGCCAAGCAAAGACTCAGCTGCTTGGTTAGAGCCTGAAAGTCAGTTCCTCTCAGTTGTTGAATTTTCATGAATTTCTGTGTTTCAGAGAGTAAAAGTTCCTCAAAATTGTTTACCACAAATAAGCAGTGTTAAGAGTAACTTGCATGGGTGGTCCCTCTTCAGACCCTAGCACAAACGGTGTTGGAAAAAGCCTCCAGGAGCACAACCAGCTCAAAAGTAAAAGAGCTGCTGCTTGTTGGATGCCAGTCAGGCAGAGAGAAAAGCTGATGTAATTTTATGAATTGAGAAGCTTAGCCTATAGTCCAGGTGGTGCAGGATCATTTGACCTCTAGTAGAGTTGACCAGAAGTCTGCTTCTCGGCAAGACCACTATTTCTTTTTTCCTAAGAAGTCAGTTTGAATGCTCTAGGGTGAAGGGGTCATGTGTTTCAAGGGAAGCACAGATGGGACAAAGCGGGACATGCGCTGTCAACTGCTAAAGCTGGAGGTTGGTACTGTGTTCATTACATTAATCTACTTCTGTTAATGTTTAAATTTTCCCCCTGCAAAATGTTACAAGAAGAGAATTCAACACACACACACACACACACACACACACACAGCTGACCGAAGCATTTGGTATTCAACCATAGACTACAGATACTCCTGTGGGCCTTCTATATCAATCTTTGAATCAAATTAATCACCAGCAGAAAGATTATCCTAGATGGACCTCATTAATTTAAATTCCAGTGGAAATTTAATTTTTTTTTAATTTAAACTTTTTACTAAGTTACTTTTCCATGTTATATCCTTTGCTTTTATCAATGGCGGATGTAAGAGATACCCCTATAGAGAATGTACATCTTTTATACAGTTATGCAAAAACTGTATATTACATTGTTGGATGTACACTCTAGAATTGAGGTTTAATCTGGTTCAGGTATATTTTCCCAGGAGTAATCCTGTATAAATGGTATTGCATACTTCTACCAGAAGGCATCTAGTGACCAGTTTGCCAACTTGTGATGGGACAGTCTAGTCTTTATCTAGACTCATTATTTCACTGCGGTGAGGTGAAGTCGCTCAGTCGTGTCCGACTCTTTGCGACCCCGTAGACTGTAACCTACTAGGCTTCTCCGTCCATGGGATTCTCCAGGCAAGAATACTGGAGTGGATTGCCATTTCCTTCTCCAGAGGATCTTCCCGACCCAGGGATCGAACCCGGGTCTCCCGCATTGGAGGCAGACGCTTTAACCTCTGAGCATTATTTCACTAAGCATTTGCAAAATGACAACATTCAGATTATGTCATTGTCACTTCATTTGTTTGCTGGAAGACATCTATAAGGGAAACTTTTTCTTATGACCCTAGAGTTCCTCTCCTCATGGAATGGCTGGCATGCTTTAAGCCTGGAAAATGCTGAGTGGTTACCACCTTCCTCAACCTCAGCGGAACCTTAGTAAACTTCTGAAATGGAGAGGATGGCATTTGGACAGAGCAGTCCGGATGAACTCATAATATGTCATGGAGGGAATTAGAAGGAGATGAATAAACAGGGCTGGTTTAACATTGCCTGCTTCAACATTAGTTAGTTTGCCCAAAGTAACAGTTTTGGCTTTGATGTAAGTTCTCTAGAACTTTTTTAAACTATGTGAAACAGTTAGTTGTGTACTAAGGCCTCTTTTGTTTGGTTGAGCCACTCAAGTCCAAGTAATAGGAGAAAAGATGAGGTCCTGGTGTCCAGGGTAGAAGCTGTGACCAGGACATCTCTATAAATCAGGAGCAGTGTTCACAATGACAAAGATCCTGAGTTATCTGAATCCAACTCTTAGCTCTGTAACCACCAATTATGTGTCTATGAACAAGTTATTTGACTTCCTTGAACCTCAGTTTCTGTAACTGCGGTTGGAGACTGTGATCTACCTTTCAGTCTTGCGTACATCAGAGATAAGATAAGCCAAGCACTTTGCCCAGCATCTGGCATAGAATAGATACTTGCTAAATAGACCTCATCATCATTTAGAAGTAATTCAGAAAAAGGCAAACAGCATATGATACCACTTATATGTGGAATCTAAAATATGACACGAATGAACTCATCTGCGAAACAGAAGCAAACTCAGACACAGACAATAGTCTTGTGGTTGCCAAGGGGGAGGTGGGGTGGGAGAGGGATGGACTGAAAGTTTGGTGGGCGGGTGGAGGGAGAAGGCATAAGTAAACAAATAAATGGAAGAAAGACAAAGGAACTGCTTAATGATCAGACTAAATAGTTAAGTCAGAATTGGGGACCATCCCTAAATTCAGGGCTGAACACCCTGGATGGCAAAACAACTTCTGGAGCAATCACACAAGCTTTATTTGAAAACTGTGCAAGGTTCCTGCTGGGGAGAATTGTATGTCTACCAAATCCAAAGATGTTGCTGCCGGGTTATAAAATCAGGGAAACTCTAGTCAGCTACCAGTAGAAATCAGAGTTCTCACTGCACTTTCAGAAGCCATTTGGTGAGAAATATGTCCAAATGGTGTCCACTGAGACGTCTAATGACTTATTTCAGCTTTCTCACTGACGTTTGCTGTATTGTAGCTTTTAAAATAGAAACTTAAATGAGAATTTGAACTTAGCTTTCTGTGGCTTCCTTTGTATTTGGTTTGCTTATTAACAAAACCAATTTTAGTTTCCTAGCAGCCTTTGCAATACCACGAGATTAAGGTGATTAGGCCTTCTAGGCTTGTGGTCAGTTCAGTTCAGTTCAGTCGCGCAGTTGTGTCCGACTCTTTGCGACCCCATGAATCCCAGCACTCCAGGCCTCTCTGTCCATCACCAACACCTGGAGTTTACTCAAACTCACGTCAGTGACGCCATCCAGCCATCTCATCCTCTGTCGTCCCCTTCTCCTCCTGCCCCCAATCCCTCCCAGCATCAGAGTCTTTTCCAATGAGTCAACTCTTCTCATGAGGTGGCCAAAGTATTGGAGTTTCAGCTTTAGAGTCAGTCCTTCCAAAGAACATCCAGGACTGATCTCCCTCAGAATGGACTGGTTGGATCTCCTTGCAGTCCAAGGGACTTTTAAGAGTCTTCTCCAACACCAGGCTTGTGGTAGATGAGGCTAATTGCTGTTGGTTCCTGGTCTGAGTGAGGTTGGGAGGCAAATCACAAAACATTCTCAAGGCAGGTACAGTAGGGTTAAAAGGCTCCTTAGAAAAGTAATTAATGGAAGACATTGGAATCTCCTCTTTCTACCTTCAGTATATTCTTACATATCTTGGTACTATTTTTAAGCAGAGTTCAGAGCTCCCTTCAAACAGCCCTATTGCACCTTAGTTTTTTAAACCCTTTAATTGTGCCACTGCTGTTATGAGCACAGAGTAGGCGGTTCAGTTATGGAAGGTCTAGTCTAAGATTTCCAAATCTTTGTTGGCAATAAATATAGAAGTCAAAGAATAGCATTGGAATTGGGATTGATCCTAATTTGCCAGTCCCCAGAGGCTGTGGTCTTAAACACTCTGACTCAAAGAACAGTGTGCATATGTTAGTCTCTCAGTCATGTCCGACTCTTAGCGACCCCATGGACTGTAGTAGCCTGCCACGCTCCTCTGTCCATGGAATTTTCCAGGCAAGAATACTGGAGTGGGTTGCCATTTCCTTCTCCACAAAGAATAGTAGACTGTTTATTAGGGAGCTGACTAAAACTGGGGAGAAATAAGTTCTCATTGCCCATGTCAGGCTCAGGAAATGTGTCCTTGACACTGAGAGCTTTGGGATTGGCTCTGTGGTAATTCTCCCTCCAGTCTTTTCCTCGTGATCAACAAAGAAAAAGACCAAAGGGCCCTCTATTCCAAAGACAGAAAATTAATTTCAAAGTCCAAAGTAAAAGTCACTCAGACTCTTTGCAACCTCAGGAACTATACAGTCCCTGGAATTCTCCAGGTCAGAATACCGGAGTGGGTAGCCTTTCCCTTCTCCAGGGGATCTTCCCAACCCAGGGATCGAACCCAGGTCTCCCACATTGCAGGCGGATTCTTTACCAGCTGAGCCACCAGGGAAGCCCAGGTTCAAGTCAAAGCCCAAGGTCCCTGTTAAATTCCAGAAGGAAGGTCAGCACACTGGCACTGTTGTACTGGGAGCCACGTGATATCCCAGTAACGGAGAGGATGTTCAGTTACTGGGGGAAGGGGCTTCCCAGGTGGCTCACTGGTAAAGAATCCACCTGCCAAGCAGCAGATGGTGGTTGGATCCCTGGGTCAGGAAGATCCCCTGGAGAAGGAAGTGGCAACCCATTCTGTATTCTTGCCTGGAAAAGCCCATGGACAGAGGAGCCTAGCCTGCTGCAGGCCAGGGGGTTGCAAAAGAATCGAACATGACTGAGAGACTCAACAATGAACAACGTGTAAAAAGCCCAGAAAGTCAGGGATAATTGATTGACTGCTGGGGCAAAGTGCACCTGGCCGCATGTCTAATTCTTTGAACAATATTGGCTGCTGGGCTGGGCTGGTCTGAGCTGAACTCCAGTAAAGCTAACCACTTCCTCATTAGCTCTGAGACAGGGTGACCTTCCTCCAGACCAGCTGAGAGAGAGACTGGATCCAAGTCAGCCAGGGATGCTCTCACTCCACGCTGAGAAAGGTCAGGGGGATGTCTAAGAGGACACCAGCTGGGGAGGAGTCTGGGTGGAACGTGCTCTAGGGGTTAAGTAGTTGGTGCTATCTGGGAATGGAAATGACACCAGAGCAGGTTTCGCGACTGGGGCAGGATTCCCAGGGAAGGAGCTCTCAGAAAAGGTGGGGCAAACGGACAGCTGGTGGGAATGTTGTCGGGGTGGGAGTGTGGATGTTTGGGCTGTGGTTCTGTGAGCTGATGCGTCTAAGCTGCCTCTGATTCTGGTGCCTGGTGGATAAGCAGGGCCGCATAGGAGAGACACCCTGCGGGTTATTAAAGGCTCTCAGCCCTGGGTAGCTATGAAGTGCTCTGAGATATATATATGTGTGTATATATATATACACACATATATATATATATTTTAAATTCACACCTGGATTCAAGCCTTGGTGAGTCTATTTTTATCTCCTTTTTTTCTTGGTTTCTTTATTTGCAAAGTAATAAAAATAATGACCTCGCAGCATTGTTGTGAGGGTAACACGCTGAGACCAGTTAGGAAAGTGCCTGACAAAGGGCAGGCCTTGGATCAGTGAGTCTCAAGCTCAGCTGAGCCTTTGGTGCCAAGGAGAACATAGAGATGGCTGCTGTCAGATCATCAAAACAGCAACCCAATTCGAATCACTTTGCTTCTGTGCAGCCAGGGTTAAGAAGCTCAGTACTAAAAATTAATTGTTTTCGGAAAGCTCAGAGGATAGGAAAGAGTGGCGGTTTTTGGTTAACTTTTAGTCAAGTCCTGTGTTGTTAACTGTGATTAGTTTTCTTTTGTATAACATGGTAACTTGGAGAAGGTACAGCCACCTCTGTCCTGTCAATCTATCTGACTGGATATGGTGCTGGTTCTAGGCAAGCCCCTTTGCTTCTCATGCTTAGGAGCAGAACTGGGAAGACATGGGAGTAAAACAGTCTCTTTGGAGCCTTGCCTCTGGGACTCACCGGACCAGACCACCGGGTTTGAAATAGGGGACAGTGTGAGTGGGACTCCGACAGTTTAATGAAAGACGGTCTGTGGGGCCTCCCCCATGCTTTGTGAGAGGACCTAGCATAACCTGAGCACTCATTGGTGACCCCCAAGGATCTTTCCCCAGTGGCTTCCCTCTTTCCTCCTCCTTCAGGCTTCTCCTGAAGAACAGCAAAGTGGAGCTCAGGTGTGAGATTTCATTCCTGGGTTTTCTCCTGGAGCAACTGGAGAATTTCAGGCTTAAGATGACAGAGCTTTTCCAGAAATTCTCCTGCGTTATTACTGTGTGCGTACGTGACCCTAGGCTTAATATTACACTGAGCCGGAAGACCAAAGAAAGAAAAAACTTTCTGTTTTTCTTTCCGAGTTACTAGATTTGGTCACGTCGAAAGAAAATAGACTTCCCTTTTTGGGGGCCAGTGAATTCAAAGAGTTTCTCTAGTGCTGAACTGACTGACTGAAGCTCTAGAGAGAGACGGAAAGGCCTGTGGTCACCTGGTCCTCTTTTCCTTCCTTCTTTGCTCAGGGCAGAGAACTTTCAAGAATGGAAATGTTCTTATATACACTTTTAAAAGTAAAACATAGAAGATGAGATCAAATAATAAGTAAAATAAGCAAAACAAATATATTTAGGTGAGACTAACATTAAAACTCCTCAAATCATCTGTGATAATAGAACACAATGAATTTGTTCTGAAGCTCCTGGTTTGAGGTAACTGGAAATGTTTAAGCCTGTGTCTTGTATTTCATATCAGGGTGAGTTTGGCTGCAGGAATTACCTGTTCCTTTTTTTGGTAACAGCTTTACTGAGATAAAAATTAATGTACATGAAAGTTACCAATTTAAAGTACAGAACTCAATAGTTGTTTTTAGTATATTTACAGAATCGTGCAACCATCACTGCAATGAATTTTAGAACATTTTCATCCCTAGGAGAAGAAACCCCATATCCTTTAACATAAACTTTTAACCCCATCGACCCACTCCCTGACCTCAAGCAACCACAAATCTACTTCCTAGCTCTATGACTTGCCTGTCCTGGGCGTTTCACATGAATGGAGTCATACAGTGTTTGGCCTTTTTTGTCTGGCTATTTTACTTCATCTATGTTGTAGCATATGTCAGTTCTTCATGTCTTTTTGTGGCTGAAGAATACCCTGTTACCTGGATACACCACATTTTGTTCATCTGTTTGTTGGTTGAGTGGACATTTGGTTGTTTTTACTTTTAGTTATTATGCATAATGCTGCCGTGAGCATTCATGCACCGATTTTTATGTGGATGTATGTCATTTTTTTCTTAGGTACATACCTAAGAATGACATTGCTAGGTCAGATGGTTTAAGTTTGTGAGGAAATTTACAGATTTTTTCTCCAAAGTGACTTTATCATTTATATGCCCACTGAGTATACAAAGATTCTGATTGCTCTATATCTTCTCCAATACTTGCTGTTATATGTCCTTTTTGTTATAGTTCTCTTAATAGGTATAAAGTAGTATCTTATTGTGGTTTTGATTTCCGTCATGCTTATGCATAATGATGTTGACCATTTTTTCATGTATTTGTTAGCTATTTGAATACCTTCTTTAATAATATCTGTTCTTATCCTTTGTCCATTTCTGATGGATTTTAATCTAGTTATTTTTGAATTCTAACAGTTTTTTTTTTTTTTTAATGTGTTCTAGCTACAGCTCCCTTCTCAGAAAAGTGGTTTACTCTCATCCTGTGGGTGGCCTTTCCGCTATTAAAAAAAAATATTTTTATTTATTTGGCTGCACTGGGTCTATGTTGCAGCATGTGGACTCTGATTATAGCTGCAGCATGCAAACTCTTAGCTGTGGCCTGTGGGATCTGATTCCCTGACCAGGGATTGAACTCGGGCCCCTGCATTGGGAGTGGGAGCCTTAGTCACTGGAGCACCAGAGAAGTTACTCACTTTTAATAGTGTTCTTTGAAGCACAAATTCTTAATTTTGACGAAGTCCAATTTATTTTCTATTGTTGTTTGTGCTTTTGCTGTTATGTCTAAGAAACCATTGCCAAATCCAAGACATTCATATTTACCACTGTTTTCTTCTAAGAGTTTTACAGAGTCCCTAATTTCAGGTCTTTAACTCACTCTGAGTTCACTTTTCTGGATGGTATGATATAAGAGTTTGACTTCATTCCTTTGCATGTGGGTATGCAGTTATTTCATCGCCATGTGTTGAAAATACTATTTTTCTCCAGGAAATACTTCTTAAGGACAACATTTTCAGAGGCAATCTCAATGTTTTGTTTTCCCATGAGAAACCCATAAATAGAGACAGCAATCCCAAGTTTACTGAGCCCTCGTGTCCAAGTCACAGAATCCTTCCTAGGCAAGGTCGGTGATTCCCAGGCATATTCACTGCCAGCCTCCTATTTGTACCCATGACAGGAATTACCAGTCAATCACAGCACCCTGGCTAAGGCTTGGTAACCACCAAGGCTAACATGACGGGGTAGTGTTCCAAGAGGCTCAGTTTGGGAGAGAGTGAAATGGTGAGGTTAATTTTGGATATGTTGAGTTTGTAGTGCATTTGGGACATATAAAGGGAGCTTTGGCAATAATTGGATGGTGTAAAAAGACTGAAACCCAGGCCAGGGGAGGGATCTATGCTGAGAGACTTGAGACTTCACTGTACAGATGGGAACAGATCCAACCTTCTAGAATGAGTGACAAGGCGAGATAACCCGACACTGACCCAAGGAGTCTGGTGAGGCTACAAATGGGACTGTCAGAGACTGCCTAGAGAAGTAGAAAAGAAGTCAGAACAGAGTATTTGCAAATAAACCAAGGATAAAGGGCGGTTCAGAGAAGGCTATTGATAGTGTCACATGATGTGAGAGATCTGATAAAGTTCAGCATTTCTGATTATCAAACGGGTTGTTATCGCCTTTGCTAGCACAGCTTCCATGGGATACTGGAGGTGGAAACAAGATGCGATAGTCTGAGCATTGAACTGGATGTGAGCCGAGACCAATGCTGGTGAAATCTGGTAAGAGAGACAGAGAGCAGACTCAGAAAAGCAACAAGATTATTGCAATTTTTGGAGTTAAGAAAAAAATTTGAGGTCAAATGAAATGTTCAGTAGACTGTGAAAAAAATGTCTAAGGCAAGATACTCATCTTTGTGTTTGCCAGATTCAGTCTGCATGGATGACATCAACTCAACCGCAGCGTTGTCTGAGACAGGTCCTGCAGAAATGGTGGGGGAAAATTAATATCAAGGACGGACCTTGTTGAAGATATTTATTCACAGATAGAGCACAGCATCACTAAGCTCTGTTTCTCAGAGAAGGGTCCATGTGATTACTTGCATCAGGAATCCAGAAGGCTTTAAAAAAATATTGATCCCTGGGATGCATCCGTGACCTCCTGAGTCAGGATCTCATCATAGGAGGCCCAGTTTTAATAAACTGCCTATATTTAGAAAGCTCTAGAAGGCATTTGTCCAATCTATGTCTGATGTGGATACTTACTAACCATTCCAGTCATAGGGTTCTCCAGAAGTTTCCTGATAGGGGTAACTGGAGCCAGATTAAGGACCTATTGCCTATTAGGACCAATTGCCTACTAGGCAATTGTCTGGAGCAACCCTCTATAGATGGAGTTAAAATATTCCTGAAATAGACAACTGCAAGCTGGATCCACTTCTGTCAAAATTGAAAATAAGGAAAACACTTTTCATTAGCTTCAAACTGTCTTTTTTGAATATTTTTAGGATGAGCACAGGTCATAGCTAAGATTTTGAAACTTCATTACGGATGGTTCAGTGTTTTTTACTTGGCATTAGAGTTTTATTTTAATATCTAAGTCTTAAGTCACTTAGTAATTCCTTAGAGTGTTCTGGTTTGGGAAATTGCCTGAAACAATAACATGAAAAACAATAAAAAGCCCAAACTCAAGGATAAGAATAAGGGCAATGTAAGAGTGGAGGCTATGTTGCTTACATTTATCAGAAAATGGACACTGCCTTGGCCAGTGAAAGGAATTAGAGAAAATTCTGCTTTGGTTTAAAACATTCCCCAGCAGAAAATTAGTTTCATGTCATTCCACTAAATAAATGTGGATAAACGATGTAAAATATAGCCTTGAGAGGATCCAAAATCATTCACTTACCTGGGTTCCCATTAGCCTTGGCTGGGCCTGCATGCAATCCTGACTATTTGGAGTTATTGAATTAAATAACTCAAAAGAGTTTAATTCTAAAAAGATGTACTGAGAATTTCCTGGTGGGCTAGTGGTTGGGCCATTGCACTCCCACTGCTGAGGGCCCAGGTTCAGTGGTCTGGGAACTAAAATCCTACAAATTGCACGGCTTGGTCAAAAAATAAATAAATAAAATAATAAGGATTTCTTCAGTGCTAATGGAAGACAGTTTCTGCCATCAATAACATGAGTAAGACATGTTTTAATTAAGTAATTAAAAGTATTATTATATATATATTATATAACTCCTATTAGATGAAGCTCTATGTTGATAGATGCATAATAAAATATTCTTAAAATACATGATATGTAATGCAGATAAAGTCCAAGTTAAAGTGCAAGTGAATGAAAAATGGAAAAACCTAGCATTCATAAATTTACTTTGAGCTTTAACTAATAAGAATATTAGAAATGTAACATTCTTTGAAATTTAAGAGTCATTTCAAATTTTCATCAAGCTTTTGTCTGGGAGGCTATCCAAACTTTATTCCTTGCTAACTAGCTAACTAGCACAGTCCATAGATCAAACACTGCTTATATATTTTCTATGGCTAATGTTGGAGGAATGGTTAAAACACTCTTAACAGTAAATGTTAATATGTTCTAATACTATGAAGCTGTTAGTCAGAAGTATTTATCCTAACTTTTCCAATTGTTCACTTGTTTCCATCAATTTCCATATACTTTGCTCTGATAAAAATAATTAGTAATCTTTATCGATTAAAGTTTCCTTATTATTACTGTCAGTGTTAAACTATTGAACTGGAAATGCCTCATTTTTACATAAGAATGGGTTCCTAAAATGCAAAGGTGTTCACCCTGAAACACAGGGCAGAATTTAATCTAGAATTATGAATCCAGATAATTTTAATTTACAATTGTAACCCAGATAATTTTATAACTTATAAATTTAAATTTAAGGTAAGAATGGTGAACACACAGCTCTGAAAACTGTCAGTTCAGTTCAGTCGCGCAGTCGTGTCCGACTCTTTGCGACCCCATGAATCGCAGTACGCCAGGCCTCCCTGTCCATCACCAACTCCCGGAGTTCACTCAGACTCACGTCCATTGAGTCTGTGATGCCATCCAGCCATCTCATCCTCGGTCGTCCCTTTCTCCTCCTGCCCCCAATCCCTCCCAGCATCAGGGTCTTTTCCAATGAGTCAACTCTTCGCATAAACTGTGCTAACCTATTATCATGGAGAGCACAGGAGACGCCTTTATAGTACAGAGATGTAATTACCTGTTAGTTTCTCTGATGGGTGGTTTTGGCCTTTTTAGAGTTTAATCAATCTAATTCTCTGACTTGAGGAACTAGGAACCCAGAACATAAAATATACAAAGGGAAGCCCACTTTAGGAACCTGGCTATCTCCCATCAGGAACAGGGTCACACAAACGGATTTCTTCCTAAATGGAACCAGAAGAAAAACAAACTGGCAAAATTCAACAGCTGTGGTGGTGAATAGGTTAGGCTTTGAATCAGAGAGACCAAGGCTGGAGTCCTGATTCTATAATTTTGATCATCGCTAAGAATCAGTGATTAAAAGCTTTTCTTTTGAAGAAAAGCTTATAGATTTAAATGTACTTTTTGCATACTTTATTAAAAAGTACAAGTTTCTGAAGAAGAAGCAAACTCGGAGCAACACCTTGAGATTCTTGTCATTGATTCAGGAAGTAAAACATGCAGTGAAAGTTCTTTGATCTTGTGGAACAAGGTCATTTGATTTGGTTCACGGGAGGGCAGAGGTGTTAAGAATGTGAGAGTTGCTTAGCCTCACTGACCTCATTTTTCTAAATGTAGCTATGTTGTGAAACAAAGGAAGAAGGATCCTTGCTGGGCCTGCTGGTCCACTGAGCATGCTGACTGCTGGCCCTCAACCAGGTGATTTCACTTCAGGGTCCCAAGACAAGGGAGGCTTAGTCTTCTCAAGGGGATCGAGAAGGAAGAAACCCATCTAGACAGTGGGCTATGCTCTTGTGCTTTGACTGTACTGGACGTGCGCTAGAGACAGATGGAGAACGCAGTGCAGCTCAGGAGAAGCCAGAATTGAGTATCAGAATGACTATCACATTTGACATAAAAGCGACCTTGATTCACATCTTTAGTGTAGGTTTCCAGAGTGACTGAGGGGTGGGAATGAGGAATCCATCAAAAAGAGCCCTTGACTTTAGAAATCTGGGCCATAGGCGTTTATTGTTTAATTGGAAACTTCATTTTGAGTGGAAAAAGTGGTAACTTGTTCTTAGTAAGTCCATTCTCAGAGAGGTGAGAAAAAGGACTTGATTCGTGTTTTGGGGGAAGGCTACTGCTGGCTGTTTCATGCAGACTTTAAAGAGGACTCTTGGGCTTGAGAAGCGAGTGCTGTCAGATTGCATGCTGGGTTGCACCGTCTGAATCATTTCCCCCATCTCTTGTGCCTGGTTATCAATGAACCGAATCACTGCTCAGACATGACACCCTGTACTTGTCTGTGTTTAAGATGGAATCTATACAAATATCTGTCAATTATTCTTCTGTGCCAAGTGGTGGGAAAGAGAACTTCCTCTCTAGCTCACTGGGTAAAGAATCTACTTACAGTGCAGGAGACACAGGAGATGCGAGTTCAACCCTTGAGTCAGAAAGGTCTCCTGGAGAAGGAAATGGCAACCCCCTCCAGTATTCTTGCCTGGGAAATCCCATGGACAGAGGAGCCTGGGGGGCTACAGTCCACGGAGTCACCAAGAGTTGAATACGACTGAGCGACTAAGCGCACAAGGGTTGGGAGAGCAAAATATGGAGGAAACTCAAAGATGTCAGGGAACTCACACTCTACAGACAGTTGAATGAATACACAGAAAGTTTTTCCATGCTAACTTCCTCTTGTCTTCTATTTTACTTAACCTACATTCTGAAATTCAGAAACTTGTTCTGAGATGTATTAGATTGAATGAACTGCTTTTGGTATAAATGCATTTCTTTCCTGGATTACGATTCCATTTATGACATCTGATGAAAATCAATAAAACCAGTCAATGGTTAATGTTTGACTGAAGGGGAAGGGAGAGGCTGGGGAAGCAGAGCCATGCACTGGGTGTGGCCTCTAGGGAAGATACTCCAGTCCCAGCAAGGGTCCCAGAAGCTGAATGGAAGAAAATAACCTTTAACCACCATTTTTGTTACTGACAGAAAGGTAAGCTTTGGTATGTCTTAACTATGCTGATACTGTATTTCTTTAAGGAGAGCAGAATAGATGGCAAAGGGGCTTACTTAAGTTGATGGATAAAAGTATTTCTTGCTTGAGGGGTGCTGGGTAGAATTTGCTGGGAAGAAAAGTTTATTCTTAGTGTAATAAGTTATGCTTCTGGAGCATAATTTCTTTTGCAGGTTCTTTCGATTAGTCTATATCTTCTATAAATCCATTTCATGAAGTGGTTTGGGTTAAATCAAGCTTGGGAGTAGAATTAAAGGAAAGAATAATGCTTTGGATGTTTACATGTGGATTACACCCATTCTTTGCAATTAAAATATAAAAAAGTGCCCAGCCCTGAGAGTCCCTGGGACTCTCATACTCTGGAAATCAGGGCCAGAATCTCATTTTCACAATGTGTCATTTCTCAGAGGTAGTCTTTAAAAACTGTGCATTTGATTTACTTCTTAGAGAACGAGATTCAATTTAGGATTCATAGGACTGCCTGGGACAGAGCAAACGCATAGGAGGAAAAAAAGTCCTTTGTTAAAAGTAGTGGAATAGGAATTGAAAACAGAGAGACAGATCTGCCTCCTCAATTGGGAAAGCAAGGTTGGTGCGTGTATCGTCAGACTCTGGTTCTTCTTTCAGCCACATTGGTGGATGTAATATCAGTTAACGAGTGATTATTTTGAGCTGTCAAGGCATGTACAGCTTGTCAGTGTCTTCAAAGGTCCAGTCCCTGTCTCTGTTCCAGTTTTTTCTTCATTGTGAGTGACTTGAAACAGATGCCCTCTGGGCTGGTAGACGCCAAGCAGCAGACGGGCAATGCATTCTCTAACATTTTCTTGTCTTTCTGTTTCTTCAAAAACTCAGATAGCAAGAGAGGAATAATTTGAAAGAAGAAGAAAGCATATGTTTCAATGACAGGGAAAATAGATGGCATTCAGCCCTCACTAGGAAATGAAATGAGACTTGCTGAGTGAAGGTTTATCATGGACTATAGAGTATGTAGTTTATGAGTCTTCAGGGTTGGGCAGATGCGTTAGGCCAGTTTCATCATTTACCAGCCAGCAGACACCGAGCAGATTGCTTAAGCTCCCTGTACCTTAAATTTCTCATCTACAGAATGGAGATCCCTGCCTCACCAAGTAGTTGTGAGAATAAATTAAAAATTAGATCAGCACGTCAAGAACTCAGTA
This sequence comes from Aepyceros melampus, assembly GCA_006408695.1. Lineage (NCBI taxonomy): Eukaryota > Metazoa > Chordata > Mammalia > Artiodactyla > Bovidae > Aepyceros > Aepyceros melampus. The sequence continues at coordinate 138,927 of SJXQ01006784.1, read as the reverse complement.
CACTGTTTGGCATCCAATAGATGTTTAATGGTAGGAGAAGGCACTGGCACCCCAGTCCAGTACTCTTGCCTGGAAAATCCCGTGGGCGGAGCCTGGTGGGCTGCAGTCCATGCGGTAGCAAAGAGTCGGACACGACTGAGCGATGTCACTTTCCCTTTTCACTTTCATGCATTGGAGAAGGAAATGGCAACCCACTCCAGTGTTCTTGCCTGGAGAATCCCATGGACGGGGGAGCCTGGTGGGCTGCCATGTACGGGGTTGCATAGAGTCAGACACAACTGAAGCGACTTAGCAGCAGCAGCAGACATTTAATGAATGTTAATTAACTCTACTTTCCATGAGAAAAGATGTTGACTCTACCTTTCAAGTAGGTGATGCAAGTCAGACTGAGAAGCTGCTCTTTTGATCTCTAGGGAAAGAAACCAACAGTAATGTTGCGGTAACTACATCTACCATTATGCAAGGGAGAAACTAATGCTATGCCAAAGAAGTGGGGTCCCAAAATATGAGATAACCAGAAAACACTTGAGTTTTGCTTTTTAAAAAATGAAGCATTTTAAATTACGTCTGATGTTTCACATATATCTTTGGTGAGAAGGCGTGTGGTATCCTTTGAGACCTGCTAAAATGTCCCCTGGGAAAAGTCATTGCTGTCGTTCAAGGTGAAGATTGCATTTCCAGTACCTCCTCCCTTCTTTTATAAAAGGCAAAATATACCCCGACAACTTCAACTTCCTGTTCCTTTGTCAAAGGAACTCTCTGGAAAGGAGAGTGGGCTCCCGGTCAAGAGAGGTTCTGTGTTCTCCTCAGTGATTAAACAAGAACAGAGGTACTGAAGTTTGTTAGGGGAATATCAGTCTACCTATTTGTTACTTGTGAGAACAAACAAGAATGTTTATTTAGGTATAAGAAATATTAAGTTAGCAAAAGCAGATACTCACCCAGTGGTTGAGGTTTAAACTCTTGTACACTGAAGATGAGCTTTTCACTTACGCATGTGTAACAGACCAAGCTGTCCATGGTTATTGTGTATGCGACACAAATAAAACCTAATTTGTCTTAATATTCTGTAAGACCGACATTGAATTCTCTTACCCATGATATTCTGAATCAATGATTTCTTACTGCATTTTAATTATTTTAAAGCATAGGACTTGTGTTTCTGAGTGAGAGGCAGAGAAATCAGAAGGGTAGACTTGTGCCCTTAAGGAATATTAAACTCAGGATGAGCACGTCTTCCTCACACAGAGGGTTCCATGCTTGGTCTCTGTGATCACACTGATGCTCCGTCCTCAACCTCGCTGAGCTGTTCTGCCCTATAGAATGACAACAGGTCCTGTCTTATGGCAACGTTGTGAAACTAAATGAAATAAGTCATCCAAAGTACATAACTTAGTAAATGTTCACTAAATGCTAGCTTTGTTTTTTTAATCTTTTTAAAGGTTTCAATTATAAAAAAACAACTCATGAGTGAGTTTTCATAGTGGTATAGCACCCTTTATGAAGATAGAATTACATTTATTTTCCCCTTACTCTCTTGCCCATCCCAGTTGTCAATTACTACTTAATTACAGAATCAGAAAGTTAACCTGCTACACTTGAGGAGGACTGCACATTTTTGTTTTAGAGCCCTTGCCTGAAGGTCACCTCATACGTGAGCTAGTATTGTAGCAAGTCTTTTGTTTTGTTTTAAATCTCAGTGTTTAAACCATATGTGAAAGTTAAAGTGTTAGTCAGTCATGTCTGACTCTGCGATCCCATGGACTGTAGCCTGCCAGGCTCCTCTGTCCTTGGAATTCTCCAGGCAAGAATACTGGAGTGGGTTGCCATTCCCTTCTTCAGGGGATCTTCCTGACCCAGGGATCGAACCTGGGTCTCCTGCAATGCAGGCAGATTCTTTATTCTCTATCCACCAGGGAAGCCCTTAAATCATATGGGATGGGATCTAATTTAGATTTACCTCATATTGAATTTCTAAGGCCAGAATGTATTATCTTGACAAAGTATTCACCTGTGTACTTCTTAATACATAAAGAAATGTATAAAGCATGAAGAAACACTTTGTCAAAAATCTGCTTTTTGAGAAACATTGATTTCTACTCTCTTTTTGGTGGTTCAGTCAGTAAAGAATCTGCCTGCAATGCAGGAGACCGCCTGCAGCATAGCAGACCCAGGTTTGATCCCTGGGTCGGGGAGATCCCCTGGAGAAGGAAATGGCAGCCCACTCCAGTACTCTTGCCTGGAGAATTCCATGGACAGAGGAGCCTGGTGGACTACAGTCCATGGGGTCACAAGAGTCGGACACCACTGAGCAACTACGCAATAACAACAGTCCTTCTTTAGGCTAGAAAAGACCCTTGTGATGCTGTTGTGCTAGATATGGAGGAAAGAAGTCCCATCTCTGCCTCAGGTTTCTGAGGTGGAAACCTGAACACCGTAGAGAACTCAACATTGTCGTCCTTACTGCCAATCTGCTCAAGTCGTCCAAGTACCATGGGGGTGGGTCACCATCTGTGACCCCATGCGAGGGACTTCCTTCCCTCTGACCTCCTTACCCCAGCCCCCCCTTCCCTAGCTCACTCTGAGGGGAGTGCTGGGTGGAAGTAAGTATGAGCACACTTCCTGAAATAGTCCTTAGAACTCTTATTACTTTCTTTAATAATTAGGTTTAAAATTTGTATTTAAGTCAATCAGAGAAATTTAACATATTTTAAGAGGAGCCCTCTACCTTCTCATAAGACTGTATAACCAATTATTCACCTACTGATTAAGTAAGAAATCACCCTCAATTTTGCATACGTGTAAATCCAGATTTTCGTATGCTGAAAGATGGGCATATTTCTACTGCAAAAGTCAGTGAGAGAACAGGGTGCCTGCCTTTATGTGTGCATTGGGTGGGGAGAGGGCAAGCTACCCTTCCTTTTCCTTCTTTGAACCTTCCTTTCTCCTTTCTAATCAGCCTGAAGTGGAAGGCAGCAGCCCAGATTTTACACCTTCCTGTATGTTTCTAGCTAATTACTAGCCGCTTTAATTGGGTCCTTAATTTGCCAAGATTGCAAATTGGTGAGATCCTCCTGTGATTTTTTCTAAACCTTAAATGATGTAATGGGTGCCTGAGATTTGTGAGTAAGAAGACCACAAAGATGGGCATGATTGATCTGAACATTACTTGATGAACAATGTGAGCAAGCTTTTAATATGATTTTTATTCATATCTGGCCTTGCTGTCCAATTTATGCTGCTCTTAGCAATATACAACGCAGAGGTGAATTAAATGGCACACAGAATATTTGGCTCTATTATTTGGTCCTGATGGTGTTATGAATTCTAGTCACAATTCTTTCCTTGGCCACATCACCTATGATATTGGAGGGCAAATTTTGCAGCCCTCTCCTGCTGTACCTTCATTGTTCTTTGGAAATGCATGGTTCAGCCTTAGAGCATGGTGAATTACTTTAATTCAAAGCCCTTAACTTTTCTTCTTTTAAACAAAAAGGATGAGTACGGCTGACTTGATTTAAGGTTTGCCTATCACTTAGCTTTTTGTAAGAGGGAAAAAAAAATCGATGCTTGTGTATTGATTTACTTGAAGGTTTTGAGACCTAGGACCTAGAAATTCCTCGTCCTTACTCAGATAAATGGGGAAACGACAGGGGAGTCTAAAATACCTCTTGGAGGCACTGGAGCCCAGCAGGAGATTCAATCAGCTTGGAGTGGAGCCCCTGGGATGCAGGGGCCACCGCTTATATAGCTACTGGATGAGGCCCCATCTGAGGCCACCTCTGTCCTAGGATGGCAGTGCCTTTGTCAGTCAAAACTAGGGCCCCTTGGGGTATTAGTTTGGTAGGGATGCTATAACAAAGTACCACAGATAGAGTGGCTCAAGCAACAGAAATTTATTGTCTCACAGCTCTAGAGGCTTGAAGTCCAAAATCAAGGCATCTGCGGGGCTGACTCCTGAGGACCCTAACAGGTCTGTGGCCTCTCCCCTTGGCTTGCCTTTCCCTGTGGCCCTTCATATTGTCTTTCCTCTGTGTGTGTCTCTATGGCCAAGTTCCCCCTTTTGATGAGGACACCAGTCATATTGGAGCAGGCCCACCCTGACAACTTCATTCTAACCGCATTACCTCTGTGAAGACTTGCGTCTCCAAGTCAGATCACATTCTGAAGTACTTGGGAGTCAGGACTCCAACATGAATTTTGAGGCAAGGGGCACTCTTCAACCCATCACACTCGATTAAAAACTAAGAAACTAGGGAGATGAAGGTCAGAGAGTGAATGAGGAGAGGATACGATAGAGAGACAGTTGTGTGGTAGGAGCCGGATCTCCGAGGCTGATGATCCTCTGAGAAGGTAGACACGTGTTAGCGTCTGAAGAGGAAGTGCCGTCATGGAGTGAAAAACAAAACTTTGAAATTTTAGCAATATACGTAACTGACTCAGTGACACTAGGCGTCTTATTCGTAAGGATGTTCGTGCTTTCAGAGAGACTAATATATGAATGAGAGCATAGGTGTGAAGTTAGCCAAACAGTGTGATCTTGGACAATGTCTTGTAACTTCTTTGATTTTTGATCTTTATGGTAAATTTTTTTTTACATTAAAAAATAATTTTATGTTTATTTTTGGCTGTGCTGGGTCTTGTTGCTGTGCAGGCTTTTCTCTAGTTGTGGTGCAGGGGCTTCTTGTGCGGAGCACAGGCTCTGGGGCCTGGACTCGGTAGTTGCGGCTCCTGGGTCTAGAGCACAGACCCAATAGTTGCGACACATGGGCTTAGTTGCTCCAAGACAGGCAGGTGGGATGTTCCTGGATCAGGGATCAAACCCACGTCTCCTGCATTGGCAGGTGGGTTCTTTACCACTAATCTACCAGGGAAGCCCCTTTAAGAGATAAATCTTAATAGTACCTTCTTCATAGGGTTCTTAGGAAAAATCAATAATTATATAAAAGTCTCAGCATGTGCTGAGACAAAGAGCTTCCAGTAAATGTTAGCTGCCTTTGTGTCGTTATCCTGGACACAGATTAAGGACATGGAGGGGTTTCAGTGTTTTCTGGGCTGTGGTGAATTAAACGAAGCTGTCAGCCTTAATCGTCAAGGTCAGCAGCCCTGATTCCGCGTTTGTAAACGGTCCACGGTTAAAGCAACTGGTGGTGGCTTTTCAAAACTCTCCCAGACTTCTGACCTCTGACCTCTGTTGCTAAGGATGTACTTGGCTTCTCAGATAGTTGCATAGAAACTGTGTGAATTTAGTCTTTGTGTCTGAGGGAAACTCTGACAGATAGCAAAAACTCCCAGCAGCTGGTTGGGTCAACTGTTTCAGATAGTTCAGATGAAATGTCACTGAATTATCTGGAAATCTACTCCAATTCTTTGCCAAGTAGGGTTGGTGAAATAGTTTATCAAGTGTGTATGGCTTGGTGGTTTTAGGCAACTTCAGTTATAAACCATGGTTTCCCTCTAGCCAGGATATAATATTCATTAGTGAAATTATGTCTGTGTAAAGAGGAAAGATAGGTGAGACTTGTTTGTGAGGACGGAGTTCTCCTCTGGCATAATCCTAGCAGTGGGGTACTTTGCCTTCAATCATTCAGACAAAGGCTTTGCTTGGCCGCTTCATTTGGCCATGAGGGTGTTGCTGTGAAGGCTGTGTCTCGAGTATCCTCGTGACCAGGGCCATCAAAAGCTGGGAACTGTGATGAGAGCTGTCTTTAGGACAACATTTAAAGTTCTGACTAATAAACTTGGGTGGCAGAAGAAAATTTTATTTGACAAAAAATATTAACTGTCCAAAATATTCACTTATTGAGGTCCCCAAAGTAGATATTATTATCCTCACTTTACAGATGAGAGTCAGTGGAGGAGCCAGGATCCAAACCAGCCAGCCAATCTAACAATTGCATTGTGCAACTGATTCATCCACAAAGAAGTCATGAGACCCTAGGCATGGGAACCGAAAGCAATTACTTCTGTTTCCCACTGGAAACCTTTCTGTGAGGAGTGAAACCAAATGTAAATGACAAAATAAAGGATGAGTTTAATGCTTTGTTTACTTTTTAGGTTTCATTAAGCACCTCAAACGGTGGCCTGTTTGAGCATCTAGCTAAAATAAGGTATTTATTTTAATTTGCTTTTCTGCCATTCAACTTACATGTCTTTGGAAGATTGGAAGTGCTAAAAAGTCATTTCAAGTGGAGATGGTATATATCAATCAGTTCTTAACCTATTTATCGAGAAGAAATTTGTTTATTTAAAAGAGAAATAATCCTTTTCATCAACAATAAAAATGTATTACTGTGCATCAAAATAAATCTTTAGATTTTGTTAGTTTCCTTCAGCCCCACTCCAGTACTCTTGCCTGGAGAATCCATGGATGGAGGAGCCTGGTGGGCTGCAGTCCATGGGGTCACTAAGAGTCGGACACGACTGAGCGAGTTCACTTTCACTTTTTACTTTCATGCATTGGAGAAGGAAATGGCAACCCACTCCATTGTTCTTGCCTGGAGAATCCCGGGGACAGGGAAGCCTGGTGGGCTGCCGTCTATGGGGTCGCACAGAGTCAGACATGACTGAAGCGACTTAGCAGCAGCAGCAGCAGTTTCCTTCAGTGTTTTCTGTTTATTCTGAAAGCTCTTACTAATTGGAGAAATTCATAGAATACCCATGTTAGACAATCACAAATGTTTCAGAATTTAATAAACATCTGTTGAGAGTGTAATACATGCAAGCCATAGATGAAGAGCTGGAAGAGGTTAAAAATATATAATTTTAAAATAAGGCCTCTGCTTTGAAGGATTTTGTTTTTTAGTAGAGGCAGCAACACAGACATGTAAATAAGTGATAAAAAATAAAATGCAGGTAGGAGGGGCTTTGAGAGAGCTTCTGTCTGGAAATCAGAGAGATAGCATGAAGGACGTAATTTCTAGCTCCATGAAGCAGATGCTACACCCCTTATTTTGTTTTCCCAGATTTTAGCCCAGTATCTGGCACATAATAGAATTGTTGAATTCAGTGATTTTAAAATAAATAAATTGGCCCTAGATGGTCAGGTATGTAAGGAAAAATGAGAACGCATAATCTCAATCCAGCTTGATTCAGCAAATATCAATTGTCGTTTACTCTGGGTGGGGCCTTTTGCTGGGTGGGAAGAACAGCCAGTGCCAAACCGTGGAGACAGGGAAGCTGGGTTCAAAGTCCACGGAGTGCTTGGCGGCGGCATTCCTGGGTGTGGTGGGTGTGGAAGATAAGGCCAGAAGAGCAACTGGGGACCAACATTTAAAAGATCTTGATGCTGAGGGTTTTGAGGAGAAAGATCCCCAAATGTCTATATTATGTTGTCTATATTTTTACTTTTCTTAAGCAGATATTGGTTGATAGCTGATCGTGTTCATTTTACTAACTTAAAAAAAATGACTAGTTAGATTTAATAATACCAATTTATTCATTTTAGATATATTGTAGTATGCTAGAACCTGGGCTTGTTATTTGTTTCTGTATGTTTCCAAACCACATAAGCAGTCTAAAGCGATAGAAAAAATGTCTTGTTTGTGTTTGACAAGGAGCCAATTCTAAAATGATGTTTGGACACACAGACCAGACTAATTCTGTTGCAAAAGCTCATTCCTAAACATTCACAGAATTTACAGATCTAACTGTCCTGAAGGGTTTTCGTCCTAGCTCTTTCTTAAAATAGCTGTAGCCTTGGGACAGGTGGCCTCATTTACACAGCATGCACAAACGATGTGCACATCTCTATCCCACATCTGCCTCTCTTCGGCTATCACACAGTACAGGGTAGAGCAGAGAGAGGAAAAGTTCTTTGAACTTTGGCCTCTGACAGATCTGGTTGGCAACAGGGCGGTATCACTTCCTAGCTGTGTCTTTAGGTGAATGGCTTAACTTTGAACTTCAGTTTCCTCACATATAAAATAAGAGTAACATTTCCTAATTCGTTATGGCTGTGAGAAACTTGTAAGTGTGCTCGCTCACTATTGAGCAATTGCTATGTATTTTCCATTCGAATAAACTGAGGCACATAGAGAGATTAAGTGGTACCCACGTGGCCACACAGCTAAGGAAAGGCTGCGCTGGGTTTCGGTCCCGACTCGCTGACTCAGAGTACATCTCTGGGCCTCTGCCATTCTGTCTGTAAAGGTCCCCCCACTGTTCTACCCATGTGCTGTGCTGTGCTTAGTCGCTCAGTCGTGTCCAACTCTTTGCAACCCCATGGACTGTAGCCCGCCAGGGTCCTCTTCCATGGGATTCTCCACGCAAGAGTACTGGGGTGGGTAGCCATGCCCTTCTCCAGGGGATCTTCCCAACTCAGGGATGGAACCCAGGCCTCCCATATGGCAGGCAGATTCTTTTTTTAGCATCTGAGCCACCAGGGATGATCCTTAATAAACACTAATTTCTATCTTTATTTCCCAGGACATTTGTGAAGCTAAATTGTTGTAGTACTTTGATCATTCTTAAAGTTCAAATAGAAGGTGTCCAAAGGTAAGGAATTAAAAGTTTTCAGGGTTTAAATTTTTAGATAGTTCGAATTTTATAACCATTTCCCCATGCCGATTATATCAGCGATGTAAGTTCAATGTAGAAAACTTTAAAAATTTTAAAAAAAGAAGAAGCAAAACAAGATCATCTACAATTCCTTGAGGCAATAAAATAATTGGAATTTTAATGAATATATTCTTCATTTCCTTGTTTTTTGTTGTTTTGTTTTAGCAGTCCAATATTATGATAGGCAACAGTCCTGCTTCACAGACCATGTGGAAATTTGTCTCAGATCTTAAAATCAGTTAGTCGTGAAAAAATAAGAATAGGAAAAAAATCAGTCATGATGTATCTTAGGGTAAAAGATTTTGTGAAATGTGAAGGCACAGGGAAAGAGGAAAAATAATACTGAGTAGGAGAGAAGAGGGGCAGCGTGTGGATTCTCATTGGGTTGCTTTGGGAGTTATAAATACATTTTTTTCCTTTGGTGTATTGTACAGTTAACAGCAAGGTTTAGAAGACCCAAGAGGCGGCTGGTGAGGTCATTGAATGAAGGGTTGGGAACATGCTTGGGTTCTTTCTCCTTGAAGACTCTCATATATTTGCAGCTGTGAATCAGAACCACTAAAATTTTAGCATCTCGTTATTTTGACATTTGCCCATCTCCTCCATCCCTGTAATGAGGGTCTTCATTGCGGCACATGGAGGCTTCTCTAGTTGTAGAGTGGAGACTCAGTAGTTGCGGCTTCTCTGTTTGCCCCCGGGCATGGGGCTCTTAGTTCCCCATCTAGGGATTGAACCCTTGTCCCCTGCATTGGAAGGCGGATTCTTAACCACTGGACCACCAGGGAAGTCCCCATTTAAGACTCTTTTAAGTGAAGAAGAGTGATACAGTGAAGTGGTAAAAACGGAGTTAGCACAAGCTTGTTTCAGGATATTGACTTGTGGTTGCTGTGGATGAGGTATCAGGGGGCTTGGGGAAGTCCAGGCTGTTCTGCAGAGGAGAGGCTGGCCTTCAAGGATGCCATCCTATGAGGTTTATAACTGAATATCGTCCAGTGATCCTTTGTGCTTGGATAAACATGGTTTTAACAGGAGGGGAACTAATCAACTTATCTCCGGTTTATTCACAGGAGTTTGAACAAGGAAAATTATGACAACGCAAGCCCAGCTACACTGCTTGTGTCTCCTTACACTCTACTTGGTAAGAGAAGAGAAATGTTCTGTCTTTATTTAGTGGAATATTTCTAGCCCATACTGGGGAAGCAACAGCTATCATCACTTAAAAAAAAGTCTATCAAATTACTTATTGTGAACAAAGCATACAGCTTACCCTAATGGGCCATTTTTGATGAAATGTCTGTAAGTTATATGTCTAACTTTCAACCAGGGAGATGCTTTTTCCTCAGCTCTTATAAGCCAATGCCCCGTCATGGGCAAGTTTTAAACAATTCATCTACTCAGTTTTAAGCTTTTACATCCAGCTCAGGGAATCTGGAAAGAAAAGTATACTGATACATGTGCTAGTCTCTGTCCCTTAGTCTTGACTTTATTTATTTTTTCTTTAACCATGGTTAAATTACCACCGAAATTAAGAAAAGCATTTTCTCCAGTTTTGACTTTGCTCTGCTCTGTACTTTTGTTCCCAGATATGGCCTGGACTTTTGGGGGCCAAATTTGTCCTTAGTCACTTGTTGAGCTAACCCTATCGACTCAGGCTTCTAGAAGCTGGAGCTGAATGGAACGTGTGGAGACTAGCCCAGACCTCAGATAGATAGAGGGATGCTGTCTTCCCTTTTGTCGTGAGGTTCATAAGGGTCATACACGTGCCAGATTTGCTGTGTTATGAAGCAAAATTATGGGGAAGCATTTGCTTTCTCCTTAGAAGGGTGCTACTAGATCTCTTACCTATAATCTTGGTTCCTTTCTTTGAAAACCCAAATATAACATCGAATTTCAAGTTCCAGAGAGCCCCTGAAAATCTACACAGTTCAAAATATTTAGAGTGACATACAGCTGTACTTGTAAACTTACCAGAGCGTTCCTCTTGAGGGGAAAAGCTGCAGTCTGAACCCTATGAGACTGTGCATTCTCACAGCCTGGGGTTCGAAGCTTGTCCCCAGGACTGCCCAGAAGCACCAGTTGGCTTCGCTCCTGTTGCCACCTTCTCATATGTGCTTTGCTATCTATATTATGGCAGAACGGTGAAATCAGTGCCTGGTTCAAACTTGGCACTGCTGTTGACTGGTGATGAGAAGTTGGGTGAGTTACTACGCTCCAAACCTCAGTTTTCTGCCCTGTGAAATGGGTCTAACAAGAGGACTTGCTTATGTGGCAACTAAATGAGATCATACAAAGCCTTTGGATCAGTGATTGGCACAGTCTAAGGACTTGATAAATATTAGCTATAATTATTACTATTGCTATTGCTAAGTCACTTCAGTCGTGTCCGACTCTGCGTGACCCCACAGACAGCAGGCCACCAGGCTCCCTTGTCCCTGGGATCCTCCAGGCAAGAACACTGGATTGGGTTTCCATTTCCTTCTCCAACGCATGAAAGTGAAGTCGCTCAGTCATGTCCGACTTAGCGACCCCACAGACTGCAGCCTTCTAGGCTCCTCCATCCATGGGGTTTTCCAGGCAAGAGTACTGGAGTGGGTTGCATATTTTAAATATTCCATGATTACACTCATATGGACCCTGACCTCCATGAGGAAGACTGTGTTTTAGTCATCTTTGCAGCCTCAGCACATAGCACAGTGCCAGGAACAAGGTAGAAGTTAAATACATAATTATGGATTTATATTAAGAAACAACAGTGAGCTCTAAGAAAGAGAGAGAAGATTCTACCATGATAATTTAACATTAGCAGGTCAACAGCTTCTGATCTGAGATGGCGCTATGAATTTTTCTTCCTAGACAGAGGGTGAAAAGCAGTTTCCCTTTTCCTTCCTTTGGTTTTCCTTCCTCTCACTGTAGTGTAGTTTCCACCTGGAGTAAGAAATATGGCCCAAACCTCTGGCAGCAAGAGCATTGCCTGGGAGACAGCCACGTGCACAGCTGTCTCTGGGTGAAGGAGGGAGGCTGCGACCTGTGGGCTGGGGCCTCGGGGGCGTTGGGAGGAGCCAGGCCTCTTCTGCCCCCTCCTCACCACTATGCCCAGACCCTGTCCTGTGAAGACTGCAAGTTCACTTGGTGCTTCTTTCTTTTAGCATCAGGCTTTTATTTAGCAGAGGTTATTTACCATTTATTCCATACTATAATGGCTCTCCCGTCTTCTTCTGAGAACTGGTTCTCTTAGGGGATTAGAAACAGTGTGAACACATTGGAAGGGCACTGAAGAGAGGATTGGGAAAGTGCTGAGGAGGGATGCAAGGAAATCAGGGAGAAGCCAACTGTTTCCGAATTGTGCCTGGGACTCTGCTTCCTCCAGAAGGAAGAAGAGCTTGAAATACTTACTGTACAACCAACACAGAGAACTCTTGCTGTAAAGTGCAACGAAGGTGGCTACTAGGCAGGCAGATCTGACAATTGCAAGTGTCCTTTGCTGGCCTGGAAGGCAGGGGGGCAACTTGGTGGAGAGTTGGGGCTTGGTAGTCCAGCTCCATTGGCACTATTCCACTGTAACACCAACTATCTGTGCCTCTGCTAGGGGGATTCTCTTGAGAGACTTCCTTGATATTGATGAGGATCTTAAGAAATGACATGTGTGGAGGGTCACATTCCATAGCAGGAGACACGAAAATATCAGTTCCATCCGCTTCCTACCTTTCACCTCTTTATGCAAAATGGTGGGTTTTGTTCCTCCAACTCTTTCACAAGTTTTCACTGTAACATTCTTCCCAGTTCTGGCAGTATGGCCTGTTGACTCATGCATTTTGAAATCTTTATAGCTCAAATAGCCCTGATATGAGAACCCAACCCTACTTTGAACCTTGCCACTGAGACATCTCCTTGTTTCCTGAGAACAAGGTGAGCCAGCTTGTCCACTGAGGAAAAATGCAGGCTTATGGGTGAGGTGTGCCTGACTAACGTAGTTTTCCTGTAGGGGCCGTCACCGGTGTGATCAGCTGAAAGACGGACTGCTTACTGATGTGAGCAGAAAGCTGGTGAAATGAAATGAAAGTCACTCAGTTGTGTCCGACTCTTTGCGACCCCAAGGACTATACAGTCCATGGAATTCCCCATTTCAATTCCATTCTCCATGGAATTCTCCAGGCCAGAATACTGGAGTGGGTAGCCTTTCCCTTCTCCAGGGGATCTTCCCAATGTAGGGATCAAACCCAGGTCTCCCGGATTGCAGGTAGATTCTTTACCAGCTGAGCCACAAGACAGACTGCTTACTGATGTGAGCAGAAAACTGATGAAAGAGTGTGCTATTAAGCAGCAGCCCCTCAGAAAGCACTGCCCTAGCACCGGCAGCATCCTGTATCCACCATGGCGCCCACTTCTTGTGCCCTGCCTTCCAGAGGGAGGAGAAGCTGGAGCTGGAGCTGGAGCTGGAGAAGATGTGGAAAGAAGTGGGAGGGAAGACGAGCCCTCAGAGGACGACACACCTAGAAAGGAACTGATGAACTAGGAGTCTGTATAGTTATTGTGTCAATCAAGAAGTCCTTTGCTGCTGCTGCCGCGAAGTCGCTTCAGTCGTGTCCGACTCTGTGCGACCCCATAGACAGCAGCCCACCACGCTCCCCCGTCCCTGGGATTCTCCAGGCAAGAGCACTGGAGTAGGGTGCCATTGCCTTCTCCAAAGAAGTCCTTTAGCTATGAGCAAATTTAGAGTGTCTCCAGTCAACAGGGATTTATTTTTTTGTTAGACAATAAGAATCCTATAGTGGGCGGTCCTGGGCAGGTTTAGCAGTTTTGTGATGTTATCAGAGACCTGGGCTTCTTTATCTTTGCTCCACCATTATTTGAGCTGGTTTATCCCCCGTGGTTTCATGACAGCTGCCACAGCTACAGACAGGGGACCACTGCCTGAACAAGAGCAAGGAAAGAGGAAGGGCCATGCCACCCACATCTGTCCTTTTTCATCAGCTCAGTTCAGTCACTCAGTCTTGTCTGACTCTTTGGGACCCCTTGGCTGCAGCACGCCAGGCCTCCCTGTCCATCACCAACTCCTGGAGTTTACCCAAACTCATGTCCGTTGAGTCAGTGATGCCATCCAGCCATCTCATTCTCTGTGGTCCCCTTCTCATCAGGGGAACAAAAGCTTGCCTAGAAACGTGCCCCCACCCACACCCTGACCCAGCAGACTCCACCTTTTGTTTCAATACCAGAATTGAGTCACTTGGCCATGATCTTTCCTACAAGGGAGTCTGGGAAAGAGATCATTTGTCTTTCCAAGGGATAGAGGTTGACGATGGCTGCGGGGGCAGCTAACCCGAGTCCAGGCAACTCTGAAGGGGAGGGAAGTTCCAAATTCCAAAACATCTGTGTTCTTATTACCGCTTTTTTGTTGGACACCAAGATCAACTCAGTCAAGGTTTAATGAGCCATAGCACAAGATCTTTTTTCTCCATCATTTCATCCTAATTGTTTTTGGGTTATTCATCTCCAGTGCTTCTGCAGTAAGAGTGTACTTGCTCCATAAAAAGAAATGGAAAATAAATCTCTTCTCTCCAGTTTTTCTTTCTTTTTTTGGTTTTACCTGTCCAGTTCAACAAACCATTAACTTCCCATATCATACTAATCTATCCCACCCCTGACTCCCACCACAGGAGGAGAGCGGAAGGACCACTCAGGAGGGGCACTGGCATTGGGTGTCGTGATAGATACCTCGTTCCAGGGGTGCCCACTGTGGTGGGTTTATAGCTGGCGGTCCCTTCCTGCGAGCTGCTCTGCCTTGCGATTTCCTTCAGTGAACATCGTTGGTGGGAGACAAAGGGATGGCAGGAACTACTGCTGAATGTGTCCTCCTGTACACCCCACAGGCTGCAGATTTCCTGCCAGACTGTCTCAGCCACTTGTGCTCCTTCTAGTGAGCAGTGGGGCAGTGGCTTAGAGCAGCTAAGAGTGGTCTAGAATTGTAGGTTAGAATCCTGCTTCCTGTACTGTGAGCAAATGACTTAACCTTTCTGCATCTCAGTTTCATCACCAGTGAAACAGAGCTAATGATGATAAATGTAGGATTGTTCATGTGGTTAAATGTGCTTAGGGCAAAGCTCAGCATATGCTAGCGTAGCGAATGTGAGCTCTTTTTGTTGTGTGCCAGGCAAGCATTGTACTAAACAGGTCCACGTATGTTTTTCCCCTTATGGATTCAATTGTCTTTGAGGTGCCTGAACTCTAGCATGCTGGGGAACCTGCCATGGATTTCCTTATAAACCAACAAGAGTGGAATGGAGGGATTTTAAGAAGTGGTGTCAACCAGGTAGAATTGAATGGCATAGTGGCATTGTGGGACGACGATCACAGTTTTCCTTCAGCTAGAACCTAGTGTGTGCCATGTCAACTGCTCATGGGTTCTACTCCTGTCAAGTGACTAACCCTCTGTGAGCCTGATTGAAAACACGGCAGTGTTCATTTTTTTCCACAGGGTGATTGCTTGAATCACCTTGAATGAGAAAAGCAATGCTAGGCTGCTGACAAACCATCTTGATGTGGTGGAGCCTCAACAAATATTAGAGCCCTTCCTGCCTATTTTGATTTGATTTCACTTTTTTGGGGGGCCATGTTAGAATCTTAGATTTCATATATCACTCCTGGAACCATAAGAAAATCATTAAGTGGCCCATATACATTCATAGTACATGGTGTTGCTAATTTTCTATTTTTCTTTCATCTTTTAACAGACAACTGGATATGGCCAAGAGGGAAAGTTTAGCGGACCCCTAAAACCCATGGAATTTTCAATTTTTGAAGGCCAAGAACCGAGTCAACTCATATTCCAGGTAAGAGCTCCTCTTAGTCCCTGTCATCTTGATTTTGCAGGCTCTCTCCATGGACTTTTACTCTTTTATCTACTGGACACCCAGAAATAAAATAGGGGCCTAGGAGATCTCATTATGGAGAATGATTTCGGGAGCCAAGAGATGAGCAGCCTCAGTAATACCAGGCGTCCTCATTCGGACTTCCTCAGTGGTATCTGGGGTATCTCCCGTCCCTGAGACGGGGAACTTAGGGCATGTAGGCTCCGCCCCTCCCTGGGGGTGGGCGGGGAACCAGTCTTGGAAAGGGGTGGTTATCTGAGTCTTGGTCTATTCCTGAGCTGGCTGCTTGCAGCGTTTGAAGATGCCGATTCTCTGGTTTAGCACTGGAATAGCCTGCCTTCCTGGAGAAGGAAATGGCAACCCACTCCAGTATTCTTGCCTGAAGAATCCCATGGATGGAGGAGCTTGGTGGGCTGCAGTCTAGGGCGTTGCAAAGAGTCGGACATGACTAAGCAGCTAACACACACACCCCCCCACACACACAGAGCCTGCCTTCCCCACTGCTCCTCTGAGCCGTCTCTAGGCCGACCCAGGCGTTCACCGAGACAACACTGGGAGGCAGTCATCTCGTTCACTTAGTTCACTGAGAGAAGCCTCAGGTTGAGGGTGCACGGCAGGGGCTTGAGGGGCAAGAGACTTCAGCTTTAGGGGCACTGAAATAATCCTGGGACCATAATGGAGAGAGGGAGAAAAACATCCTACTGCATTGGTCAGAAACCCCTGGGGAAGCCCGCTTGGCCCTGGAGTGGTTGAAGAGGCTTTGATGGGCCTTAGAGGGTGCCCGTGACCCCCTGCCCCATGCACTGGGAGAGCGACAGGGGTTGCCAAACTACTGTCTGAGGTGGGTATGCTTTCTCTTAAGTGCCAAACACCTCTTTTGTTGGACAGTTCCCATCCACAGAGGAGGGACCGAAAACTGCCCCATCCCAGCTTCTCTCATTTGGTACCAGATCAGTGGGAAGAGGCCCTATTATATGAGCTGGTGGGGGTGCACAGGTATCTCTGTGCCCCCGCCGTGGGGTGTTACAGAGGCTTTGACCTCTCCAGTCAGGGGAATCAGGCCCTGAGGGAGGAACAAATGCTTTGAGAGCTTAGACAGAAGAGCATTCTAGCAAAGGCACAGCTGGGACACCTGCCCTGTGCTGGGAGAGGGCAGGGCCTGCCTGGGGTTCTGGCAGAAGGCCAGTGAGACTGGGAAGCCGTGAGCCTGGAGAAGGAGGTAGGAGCGGAGGCCGCAGAGACAGGAAGGATCCTGACTTCTAAGGTTCTTAGATTCCCCCCCACTCCCCCAGAGGAGTGGGCCTGAATCACGTTTCCATTCAGGGCTGCAAAGTGGAGGGGGCTGGGAAAGGATGCCAGGAAACTGGTTGGGAGTCTCTGGTGAGGGGTCACTTAGGGGAAGATCTCGTTAACTAACTCTGTCTCCCTCGCCAGGGAGCATTTAGTTAGAGATTTCTCATTTACATTTGGAAAGTCCTTTTCATTTGTGTGCTTTATGCATCTTAAGTTGGTAAGAATGCTGTGGGTGGGCACACATTCCTCTCCGTGTATGAACTGTGCAGAAAGTGCCCACTGTTACCAGATGCTCTGCTGGGTCCTGGGGGTGCGGGATGAGACCCACAGCAATTCTGCCCCCGGAGAGCTCTTGGGTAGCAGAAGGAGACTAACCAGAAAGCAAACAATGCAGCAAGGGTTCTGATTGGAGCCTGGTGGGCTGCAGAGGGGGCCAAGTGCAGGCGGAGAAAGAGGGGTCGGTTTTAGGAGTGGAGGGTAGTCTTTGAACAGAAAAAGTTTCATTGGACCCCTGAACTGGGTATTTAAAGTTGACCAGGCACTCCCAAACAGAAAGCAGGCCCTGAGGACTAGATGAAAAAAAAAAATATGGGGGCAGGCATTTAGTAAGAAAATGAAAGATGGCAGGTGGTTTAGGGTGGGAGAGGGTGTGAGGAGGGGGTGCTGAGAGCGGGGGTCGGCATGGGGGTCCAGACTGACTGTTTAACCTGTGCTAGGCGGCAGGGCCCACTGGGACGTTCAAGAAGGGGTGAAGGAGTTAGGCTGTGTTTGCCCAGACCTGCTCCGTGATCGCTTTGAGTGTATGATGAGGGGAATGAGCCTGGAGGTGGGAAGGGTCTTGGGACATTGTTTGCCATAGAACCAGTGGGACGTGCCAGAGGCCTGGTTTAAGCAAGTATAAATGGGAGTGGAGGGGAGGGGTGGGAGCAATGCCAGGGGCTCCCACGTGCTGGGATTGGTTACTGAGTGAGTGCAGGCAGTGAGAGAAGGTGTTGAGGGTAACTCTAGGGTCTCTGGATTGCTTGACTGGCTGGTTCGTGGTGTCATTCAAAGAGAGAACGAGAGAAGGAAGAGAGGGAAAGTTTATGGGAAAATAAGTTTTAGGCTTATTGAATTTAATCTGTGAGGTTAGCGAGGTGGAGATGTTTAAGAGACAGTGGCCACATGAGTCTGGAGCTGTAGACTGGAGAGTCTTCCTCTCATAGTTGCTAATCCAGGGCTTGGGTTTGAAAGCCCGTCTGTAGTGAGTAGCTCACTACCCACAGGGGCCAGGTAGATGATGAACGGTACTATCTTGGGATCAGAAAGGCAATCGCAAAAAAACAGATGTAGAAAAGCCCCCAACTGTACAAATGTGAAATTAAAAGTCTTCTGACACTTGGTTTCAGCCTGTGGGACACAGGGAACAGTGGGGAGCGGGACTAGCTGAGGGTGCCTCTCAGGGCAAATTCTCAGTGCAATTCCAGATAATTTCTCAAATCAGAATTTGTGTATTACAGGATTTCTTGATTTTTTTCCACAGAAGTCAGACATTTTTATATTTATGTAGAATTTCCTAAGAATCTAAATATTTCTTAAGAATCAAAATCTAAGAATATTGGCACAGTTTAAAAAAATCATCCTATAATCAAAGCAAAAGGTATCTGTGGGCCAGAGAGTCTGCCGTCACTTCTTCGGGTAGAAAGGAATGGATGTTCTGTGAGTACAGGTCCACGTTTCGTTGAACAGAATCAGAACTGTACATAGTTCTGATGTACTGAACTGCACAATCTCCAACTTACAAATATCGCAGACCTAGAAATTGCTTCTTAGGATTCTTTCACTGTCTCTGAGGATCCCAGCCAGTAAAATCATTCCTTGGGTTGCTCCACATCTTTTTCTGTTCTTTTTCCATCAGTCAAGCTACAAAGCTTCTCTCTTCTAGGCAGGAAATGAGAGCCCCGTTGTCATGGCTGAAAGTTCTTGTGTATCGGTGTGTGTGTCACAGAGAAGAAGTAGGAGATAAAGGGGATTTCCTTCTAGAATCTCAGAGTCTTTGTGCTAGAAAACACCTTAGACTTTTTGTACCAACTGCTCGTTTTACAGATAGGGAAACTGAGGCTTAAATAAGTTAATGGCATAACTGATATTATAACACTGCTGTTCTCCTGTTCTAGTTGAGAATATCATGCTACCTAACACCACATATGGCTTCCCAGGTGACGCTAGTGGTAAAGAACCCGCCTATCAGTGCAGGTAGAAATAAGGGTCGTGGGTTCAAACCCTGCGGCTGGGAAGTCCCCTGGAGAAGGGCATGGCAACCCACGCCAGTATTCTTGCCTGGAGAATTCCACAAACAGAGGAGACTGGCAGGCTATAGTCCATAGGGTCACACAGAGTCAGGCACCACTGAAGTGACTGAGCATGCGTGCAACACCATATGCAAAAATTAACTCAAAATGGATTAAAAACCTAGATGTAGGACCAAAACCATAAAACCCCTAGAAGAAAACATAAGCAGAACACTTTGATATGAATCATATCTGTCTTCTAAAGCAAAGGAAATGAAAGCAAAAACAAGCAAGTTAAACCTAATTAAACTCCAAAGCTTTTGCACAGCAAAAGAAATGATTGTTAAAATGAAAAGACAACCTACAGAATGGGAGAAAATGTTTGCAAACGATATAACTGATAAGGGGTTAATATCCAAAATATACAAAGAGCTCATTACAACTCAACGTCAGAAAACAACCTAATTTAAAAATGGGTAGAATACTGAAATAGACATTTTTCCAAAGAGAACATGCAGAAGGCCAACAGGCACATGAAAAGATGTTCAACATTGTTAATCGTCAGAGAAATTTAAATTAATAAACCCTAGAAATGATCCCTGAAAGTATAGTCTTGAGAAATGCAAATTTAAACCACAAAGAGATATCACCTCAAGTTGTCAGAATGGCTATCCTCAGAAAGAGCACAAATGACAAAGATGTGGGGAAAAAGGAATTGCTTGTGCACTTTTTTTGGGGAATATAAATTGGTGCAGCCACTGTGGAAAATTGTACAAAGGTTTCTCAAAAAATAGAACTACCATATGACCCAGTAATTCCACTCCTGGGTATATGTGAAAAAAATGAAAATACTAATTCAGAAAGATACATGCACCCCAATATTCATAGTAATAGTGTTTACAGTTGCCAAGATATGGAAGCAAGATAAGTGTCCATCAGTGGATGAATGGATACAAAATACGTGACACACACACGCACAATGGAACACTGCTCAGCCATAAAAAGAGCTTCTCTGGTGGCTCAGACCGTAAGAATTTGCCTGCAGTGCAAGAGAACTGGGTTCAATCCCTGAGTTGGGAAGATGCCCTAGAAAGGGAACGGAAACCTACTCCTGTATTCTTGCCTGGAAAATCCCATGGACAGAGAAGCCTGGCGGGCTACAGCCCATGGGGTTGCAAACAGTCAGATATGACTGAGCGACTAACACTTTCACTTTCATAAAAAGAATAAAAATTTGCCATTTGCAGCAGTATGGGTGGACTTTGAGGGTATTACGCTAAGTGAAATAAATCAGACAGAGAAAGGGAAATATTGTATGAAATCATTTATATATGGAATCTGAAAAACAAAACAAACTAGTGATTACCACACAAAGACTCAGAGAACAAAAAGTTCTCACAGTGAACAAGCTAGTGGTTATCAGTGACAGGTTGGGGGAAGAGGAGCGGCCAAGATAGAGGTAGGGGAATAAGAGGTACAAACTATTATGTATAAAACTCCCTTGAACAGCAAGTGGGTCAAACCAATCAATCCTAAAGGAAATCAACCCTGAATATTCCTTAGAAGGACTGATGTTGAAGCTGACACTCCAATACTTTGGCCACCTGATGCAAAGAACTGATTTATTGGAAAAGATCCTGATGCTGGGAAAGGTTGAAGGCGGGAGGAGAAGGGGACGACAGAGGACGAGATGGTTGGATAGCATCATTGACTCAATGGAGATGAGTTTGAGCAAACTCCAGGAGATAGTGAAGGATAGGAAAGCCTGGTGTGCTGCAGTTCATGGAATCGCAGAGAGTTGGACATGACTTAGCAACTGAACAACAGCAAATAACCTACAAGGATGTACTGTACAACACAGGGAATATGACCAGTATTTTGTAGTAACTATTAGTGGAATATAATTTAGACCTTGTGAATCACTTTGCTGCACCCCTATAATTTGCGTAATATTGTGTGCTGTGTTCTGCTGTGCTTAGTTGCTCAGTCTTGTCCAGCTCTCTGTGACCCCACGACTAGTCCTCCCAGCTTCTCTGTCCATGGGGATTCTCAGGCAAGAATACCGGAGTGAGTTGCCATACCCTCCTCCAGGGGATCTTCCTAACCTAGGGATCGAACCCAGGTCTCCTGCATTGCAGGTGAATTCTTTACCATCTGAGTCACCAGGGAAGCCCATGTAATATTGTTCTTCAATTTAAATTAAAAAGTAGGTTACATGGCAAAAAATAAAATAAAATCTGACATCTCAGAAAAAAGAAAGCATTTCATTCTCTCTCCATCTTTGGATGTGGAGATGTGGGAAACTCAGCCCTGATAAGATGTTCTCTGAGCTCTTTATTCCAGGGGTAGCATGGAGTTGTCCCAGTCCCCTCATCGGTACCACTCGAAGAACTTCTTACCTGAAGTCAGGGAGGCAGAAAACAAGCTTATTGCCCCATGAGGTTGACCCTTGCATTATTAACATATCCTTCAAAAAAGAAAGAAGGAAACAAAAGGAAGGAAGGAAAGAACTACACATCTACAGACTTCTTTCACTGAAGATTCGCAACCATTCCCAGCTCTGTACTCCAGATGAAAGGGGCTTCCAGATGAAAGAACTGTATGATACATTTCTGAGATAGGTCGTTTTTTGCCTTTTCTCTTTGTAATGTATGAGATGTAACTCACGTATCTTAAGATTTGCCCTTTTAAAATGGCCAATTCTTTGGTTTTTATTATATCATAAAAATATGCAACCATCACCACTGTCTGATCCCAGAACACTTTCACCAGCCTCAAAGAAACCCTGTACCTACTGGCAGTCACTTTCCTCTCCTCCCAACCCCTGGCAAACACTGATTTATTTTCAGTCTCTACAGATTTGCCTTTACAGACATCTCATGAAAATGAAGTCATATAACATGTGGCCTTTTGTGTATAGTTTCTTTTACTTAGAATATTTTCAAGGTTCATCCATATTGTAGCAGCTATTAGTACTCCACTCCTTTTTCATAGCCGAATAATATTCCATTGTGTGAATATGCTACCTTTTGAATATCCATTTATCATTTGATGGACATTTATGGCTATTACAAGTAATGGTATTATGGACATTCATGTACAATTTTTTGTGAGGACATATGTTTTCCATTCTCTTGGATATATATCTAAGAGTAAAATTTCTGAGTCATGATGAATTTAATATTTAGCCTTTTGAATAATTGTAAAATTGGTCTGCAAAACAACTGAACTATGTTACATTCCCACCAGCATTGTATAAGTGTTCTGATATCTCCACATCCTTGGCAATGCTTGTTACCATTAAAAAAATTTTTTTTTAATTAAAGCTATCCTAGTGGAGTAGAGTGGTTTCTTTGTGGTTTGGGTTTCCCTAATGATTAATGTCAATATCTTTTAATATACTTATGTACTATTTGTATCTGTTCTTTGGAGAAATGTCTCTTCAAATCCTTTGCCTATTTTTAAATTAGATTATGTCTTTTTCTTGTGAGAGCTGTTTATATATTCTGGATAAAGTTCCTTATCATACACATAATTTCAAAATACTTTCTCACATTCTGTAGATTATCTTTTCAGTTTCTTGGTAATGTCATTTGATGCACAAAATATTTTAATTTTGAAGGTCAATTTTTTTTTATTTTCTGTTTGTACTGTTGATATAATATCTAAAAAACTATTGCCTCATCAAGAGTCATAAGGTTTTATGCCTGTGTTTTCTTCTTAAAGTTTTATAGTTTTAACTCTAACATTTAGGCCTTTGATCTATTTTTAGTTGTTTTGTGCATGATACAAGGTAGGGATCTAACTTTATTTTCTTCTGCATGTGAGTATCCAGTTGTTCAAACATCATTTGCTGAAAACACTATTTTTCCCCCTTGAATTAGCTTAACTTCTTTGTTGGAAATTAATTTGACAATAAATACACAAGTTTACTTCTGTACTCCTGATTTTGATGCCACTGATCTTTATGTCTATCCTTTTGCCAGTGCCATAAGCTTATTGGCCCATGAGGTTGATCCTTAGGTTATTAACATATCCTCCAAAAAAAAAAAAAAAGAAAGAAATTCTCATACAGTTCTATAATATTGTAGCTTTTAGTAAAGTTTGAAATTAGGCAGTGTTAGGTCCCCCAACTTGGTTCTTCTTTTTCAAGATTTTTTGGTGATTTGGGGTCTTTTACATTTAAACCTAAATTTTAGGATCATCTTGTTAATTCTACAAATAAGACAAAGGTAATTTTGATAGGGATTGTGTCGAATCAGTATTTCAACTTGGGGAATATTACTATCTTAAAAATCTTGTTTTTCAACTTTTAAGTATGAGGTGTTTTCCATTTATTTAGATCTTTAATTTCTTTCAATAATGTTTTATAGTTTTCAGATTACAAATTCAGATCTTCTTGTATTTCTCAGGTTAACTTTATTTTGAAGTATGCTATTCCTTTTAATCTTATTGTGTATGGAGTTGTTTCCATAACAACACTTTCAGATTTATTTTTGCTAGTGTATAGAAATAGTATTGATTTTTGTATATTGATCTTTTGTCCTGCAGCCTCACTGTACTTGTTTATTTGCTGTTAAATTCTTTTTCGATTCCTTAACATTTTCCATATAAAAGATCATGTATTCTGTGAATAGAGGTACTTTTACTTTCCAATCTGGATGACTTTTATTTCTCTTCTTGCCTAAGATCTCAAGTGCAATATTAGACAGGGAGTTCCCTACACGTGAATGAATTCTGTTCTGAGAGTGCGTTCTTAAAGTCCAATTTGTTCATAAGTCCAAAAGAGTTAGACTAGTTACTCAACAATTGGCTATAGAGTACCATATTATAATTGGTTTATAATACTTTTCACACAAATAATATGCAAAAAACAAGCATAAAAAATGAAAACATTTTTAACTTTACAGAATAGTACCGGAAAAGTACAGGACAGCACCTGGCATACAGGGGCTGGTACAGAGTGAATAGGTAAGAAGAGTTACTGACCTGAAGCGGGAGAGGAGGTGGCAGATGACAGAGCTGAAGGCGTGTCAGCAACAGGAGACAGAGGGCTAGCTGCAGTTTCACTCACGCCTGATGCTGAGAGCACAGGTCTGGCTCCTTGTTGGCTTCAATCTACCCTTTCGATGAAACGATCCAGTGATGTCTGGGTAGGGCCTCTTTTTTCCTCATCGTAGATGATATCTTGGGCTTGAAGTTAAGACATGATACCACTACACTCTGTACAGTGCGTACGTGCTCAGTCATATCTGACTCTTTGCGACCGCATGGACTGTAGCCCACCAGGCTCTTCTGTCCATGGGATTCTCCAGGCAAGAATACTGGAATGGGTTGCTATTTCCTCCGCCAGGGGATCTTCCCAGCCCAGGGCTTGAACTAGCATCTCCTATGTCTCCTACATCGGAAGGCAGATTCTTTTCACCACCAAGCCACCTGAGAAGCCCATTCTCTACAGAACTATAAAGTCCACAAAAGCACAACCACTTTCAGAGGACGCACACAGGTGACAACATGAGCCAGAGAAGTGAAACTAACTTAAGACATGGGAAATGCATATTTGAATCTTCGAGAGCTCACAGCTTGAAGGGGACTTACTATATAGAAGTGACAAGACTGGGCTTCATTTTCTTGTTCCTGATCATGTGGGGAAAGCTTTCAGTCTTTCACCACTAAGTATAATATTAATATTCACTGTGGGTTTTCTTATATATCCTTTATCAGGTTGAGGAATTTACCTTCTATTCCTGAATTGTTGCATATTTTTCATCATGAAACGTGAAGTGAAAGTGAAGTCGCTTAGTCGTGTCAGACTCTTTGCGACCCCATAGACTGTAGCCTACCAGGCTCCTCCGTCCATGGGATTTTCCAGGCAAGAATACTGGAGTGGGTTGCCATTTCCTTCTCCAGAGGATCATCCCGACCCAGGGATTGAACCCAGGTCTCCCACATTGTAGGCAGATGCTTTACCATCTGAGCCACCAGGGAAGCCTTAAGGATACTGGATTTTGTGGAATGATTTTCTGCCTCTATTGAGATACTCGTCTGGTTTTGTCCTTAACTCTATTAATATGGAGTATTAAATTAATTGATTTTTGTATGTTGAACCAGCCTTGTATTCTGGGATAAATGCCACTTGTCATGATATATAATTTTTTATAGTTGCTAGATTCAGTTTGCTAGTATTTTGTTGAAAATTTTTGCATCTGTTTTTATAAGAGATATTGCTCTGCAGTTTTATTGTATTTTTTTCTGATTTACATATAAGGAGATATTGGCCTCATAGAATAAGTTAGGAAGTGTTTCATACTCTTTTTTTTTTTTTTTTTGAAAGTATTTGTGAAACTTTGGTGTTAATTCTGTCATTGTTAGGCAGAATTTACCAGTGAAGTTATCTAGACCCGGACTTTCCTTTGTGGGAATTTTTAAAATTATTAGCTGAATCTCTTTACTTGCTATAGTTTTTTTATTCTTTTGTCAATTTTGGTTCAATTCAGTTCAGTTCAGTTGCTCAGTCATGTCCGACTCTTGTGACCCCATGGACTGCAGCATGCCAGGCCTCCCTGTCCATCACCAACTCCCAGAATTTACTCAAACTCACGTTGATTGAGTCTGTGATGCCATCCAACCATCTCATCCTCTGTCACCCCCTTCTCCTCCCGCCTTCAATCTTTCCCAGCATGAAGGTCTTTTCAAATGAGTCAGTTTTTCTCAGTCAGTGGCCAAAGTATTGGAGTTTCAGTTTCGGCATCAGTCCTTCCAATGGCTATTCAGGACTGATTTCCTTTAGGATGGACTGGTTGGATCTCCTTGCAGTCCAAGGGACTCTCAAGAGTCTTCTCCAACACCACAGTTCAAAAACATCAATTCTTCGACCCTCAGCTTTTTTTTAGTCCAACTCTCACATCTATACATGACCACTGGAAAAAACATAACTTTGACTAGATGGACCTTTGTTGGCAAAGTAATGTTTCTGCTTTTGAATATGCTATCTAGGTTGGTCATAGCTTTTCTTCCAAGCAGCAAGCATCTTTTAATTTCATGGTTGGAGTCACCATCTGCAGTGATTTTGGAGCCCCCCCCCCCAAAAAAAATAAAGTCTGTCACTGTTTCCACTGTTTCCTCATCTATTTGCCATGAAGTGATGGGACCAGATGCCATATCTTCATTTTCTGAATGTTGAGCTTTAAGCCAGCTTTTTCACTCTCCTCTTTCACTTCCATCAAGAGGCTCTTTATTTCTTCTTCGCTTTCTGCCATAAGGGTGGTGTCATCTGCATATCTGAGGTCATTGATCTTTCTCCCAGCAATCTTGATTCTAGCTGTGCTTCATCCGGTCCAGCATTTCTCATGATGTAAGGAAATGGCAACCCACTCCAGTGTTCTTGCCTGGAGAATCCCAGGGATGGGGGAGCCTGGTGGGCTGCCGTCTGTGGGGTCGCATAGAGTCGGACACGACTGAAGTGACTTAGCAGCAGCACTCTGCATGTAAGTTAAATAAGCAGGATGACAACATACAGCCTTGATGGACTCCTTTCCCAATTTGGAACCAGTCTGTTGTTCCATATCCAACTCTAACTGTTGCTTCTTGACCTGCATACAGATTTCTCAGGAGACAGGTCAGGTGGTCTGGTAGTCCCATCTCTTGAAGAGTTTACCACAGTTTGTGGTGACCCACACAGTCAAAGGCTTTGGCATAGTCAATTTTGGTAGTTTTTGTCTAAGAATTTATCCATTTCACCTAGGTTGTCTGATTTGTGAGAAAATGATTGCTTATAGTATTCTATTTAGATTTTTTAACCTCTGTAAGTTTGGTAGCGATAGTCCCTCTTTTTTTTTTTTTTTTTTCGGTTGTGCCATGTGTGGCTTGCAGGTTCTTGGTTCCTCAACCAGAGATTGAACTGGTTGAGATAAGTCCAGCTGAAGATTTGTTCATTGTATTGATCTTTTTTTTTTTTAATTAACTTTTGGTTTTGTTGATTTTCTCCTTTGCTTTTGTATTCTCCATTTCATTAATTTCCATTTTATATTTCCTTCTGCCTGCTTTGGGTTAGTTTAGTCATCATTTATTTAGTTTCTTTTTTAAAATAATTTTTTATTTATTTATGGCTGCTCTGGGTCTTCATTGCTGCATATGGGCTTTCTCCAGCTGTGGTGAGCAGGGGCTAACTATTGCCATGAGCGGCTTGTCATTGCAGTGGCTTCTTTTTTTGTGGAGCACATGCCACTTATTGTTTAAAAACTATTTCCTTAAGATAAATTCTGTTTAGCAATGTTTGCTATTAAAGACTATAAACATTTTATGCCTCAAGTTATTTCCAAAAGGATTATGCTAAGTTATATTTTCATTAATAGTGTATATGCCTCTTTCCATTCTTTACAAGAGCTTTTACAACATTGGCTATTATTGATTTTTAACTTGTGAATATAGAAAAATATATTAAAATTGTTAATGAGGTTGAATGACTTTTCTATCTGCTTTATTTTATGTGAATTTTCTCTTCTGTGGTCTTAAAAGTACTATAGCTATCCCATGAGTGATCACTGACATTTTCTTCATTTCTGAAAAAGTGAGATTTTTCATACAGAATATTATCAAATAAAGCCACTTTAAAGTTGTTTCCCCTAACATTAAAATATCTCTTAATCTTTGTCACAGTTTTTAGAAGTACTAAATGCCATCCTTTTCATCCTAGCAATGAAACTACAGTTCTTAATGTTTCTTAGAAGCTAGTAGTAACATAGCTCTCAGATATTCCCAGAAAAAAATCTCATCTAACTCTAGCTATAATGTAAAGTATCAATTGATTTTTGTAAATATATTAAATTATGTCATTTACTGTTTCTTGAGAGACATGTAGTTTGAATGTTAGTTAATATTAAAGCAGACTTTTAGAATGTATCCCTTTAAAAGCTTAGAAATTCTTATTTTGGTGATTGTGCAAATAAAAATGTTACCTGAAATTGGTGACTTACAACAAATTCTACAACATTGCTTTTCCTAATGACTTAATCTAATTTTTGCTTTTTCCCAGTTTAAGGCCAATCCTCCTGCTGTGACTTTCAAACTAACGGGGGAGACAGATGGCATATTTCAGATACAACCTGATGGACTTCTCTATCACAACAAAAGCCTGGACAGGGAAACAAGAGCGGTTCACAGACTTCAGGTGAATCCACACCAGGCCACGGACACCAGCTCCAATTCTGAGCGCCGGAGATGCCACTGGCACACTCCTCCCCAGCACAGAATCCCGTTTCCACTCTCTTGACCCTAACAATGTGTTTGCCAATCTTGTTTGTCTACATTTTTTTTAAAAAACCAACTAGAGAGTGATTTGGTAAAGGTATCCTCGTTTTTAGGCTTTTTGACCAGGTAACCCAAGTTATATTGCCAAGGCTCTCAGATGGATCACTCATCCAAGTAACGCCTTGCTTAGGCACCTGGATCAAAGGCACTCAGCCCTTCTTTGCTATTTCACTGGTGTCTCGCTCTGGCTGTTGGGTGGGCTCTGGCTCCACCAAGAAGGCAGCATCGGTGCTAGATGGCGCACGTTTGGGCCTTGCAAGAAGCAGAAGTAACCGATGACCGAAGCATAGTCTGACTAAAGAGACCGCCTCCCTCTCTTTCTCCCTTAGGTTTCATGGTTTGTATCTGAATACACAGAAATGGTAGAGAGCTAATTGTGGGTACAGAGCAAGCCAAAAGCTTTCTGTTGGTAAATATGCAGATTGACCACTAAAGTGCCTCTGTAACAGCTTGTGACAGTTCTATACCCTCAAGGGTCAAAGTGTTCTTATTTCATTGATTCTAGCTATTTAGAAAAGAGCATGTCCCGTGTCCAGCATATCCCACTGCTGGAAGACACAGTCATGATTAGCTTGGCTTAACTGATAGGACCTCTATTTTAGCAGCCCCCAATTTGGGCTTTTATGAGTGTCTTTCTCCCCTGTAGTTATCAGACCATTGATTATTTGGGCTCTAATTTCCTTCAAGTGACTTTTGGGTGTATGATATGAGGTTCAGACTCACCAAGAAGCTTTCCTTTTCCTGTCCACATCAGGTCTCAGCCCTGGATGCTCAGGGCAATACAGTGGAGGGCCCGGTCCCTGTCACCATCGAAGTGAAGGACATCAATGACAACCGACCTGTGTTTCTCCAGCAACGTTATGAAGGCTCAGTAAGACAGAATTCTCGCCCAGGTAATAGGCAGAAGCCTGGAGATATTGGCAGAATGGCAGATTTGTGTGGTTAACAGCTATAGCTATCATTCATTAAGCGCTTACTATCTTATTTAATTTTATTTATCTTATTTAAATTTCACAGCAATCCTCTGGGATTTTTTTTATTATCCCATTGCTCTAGGGTACAATTTCTCACCCTTGGCACTACTGACATCTTAGGCTCTATGATTCTTTTTTGTGTTGTTGTTCTTTTTTTTTTTTTTGGTCAGAGGCTGGTTTTCTGTGCATGATAGGATGTTAGCAGCTTTCTTGACATCTATCTACACATCAGATGCCAGGAGCAATACTTCCCTTCCAAGCTTTGATAGCTGAGATGTCTTCAGACATTGTCAAATATCTCTTGGGGGCAAAATCACCCCCAGTGAATGACCACTATCTTAGGATGACATTTTAGAATACCTTACAGCTCTAGAGGGGCTTCCCTGGTGGTTCAGACGGTAAAGACTCTGCCTGCAATGTGGGAGACCTGGGTTCAATCCCTAGGTGGGGAAGATCCCCTGAAGAAGAGAATGGCAACCCACTCCAGTATTCTTGCCTGGAGAATTCCATGGACAGAGGAGCCTGGTGGCTATAGTCCACGTTGTCATCAAGAGTAGGACATGACTGAGCAATTAACACACACACACAGACACACACACAGACACACACACAGACACACACACACACACACACAGCTTTAGAACACTCTGGAAGGGTAAGCTTACTTTCTCACACCCTCCCAGGAATCCACATTCTCATGGTCACTGCTGGCTCCCAGTTCTTTTTCTTCTCTTACTTCCAACTCCTAGCTAGGGCTCATCCTTTCACAATTCTCTTACCTTTCATCTCCAGGAAGTCCCCTCATCAAAGCCTAGGTGTGTGCGGTTCAGTTCAGTTCAGTCGCTCAGTTGTGTCCGACTCTTTGCAACCCCATGAACCACAGCACGCCAGGCCTCCCTGTCCATCACCAACTCCTGGAGTTCACTCAGACTCACGTCCATCGAGTCAGTGATGCCATCCAGCCATCTCATCCTCGGTTGTCCCCTTCTCCTCCTGCCCCCAATCCCTCCCAGCATCAGGGTCTTTTCAAGTGAGTCAACTCTTCGCATGAGGTGGCCAAAGTATTGGAGTTTCAGCTTTAGCATCATTCCTTCCAAAGAACACCCAGGACTGATCTCCTTCAGAATGGACTGGTTGGATCTCCTTGCAGTCCAAGGGACTCTCAAGAGTCTTCTCCAACACCACAGTTCAAAAGCATTAATTCTTCGGCGCTCAGCCTTCTTCACAGTCTAACTTTCACATCCATACATGATCACTGGAAAAACCATAGCCCTGACTAGACAGACCTTTGTTGGCAAAATAATGTCTCTGCTTTTGAATATGCTATCTAGGTTGGTCATAACTCTCCTTCCAAGAGCAAGCGTCTTTTAATTTCATGGCTGCAGTCACCATCTGCAGTGATTTTGGAGCCCCCCAAAATAAAATCTGACACTGTTTCCACTGTTTCCCCATCTATTTCCCATGAAGTGATGAGACCGGATGCCATGATTTTTGTTTTCTGAGTGTTGAGCTTTAAGCCAACTTTCTCACTCTCCTCTTTCACTTTCATCAAGAGGCTTTTTAGTTCTTCTTCACTTTCTGCCATAAGGGTGGTGTCATCTGCATATCTGAGGTTATTGATATCTTGTCATAACAGTGCATAAGATAAACATGAATATTAGACTTTGAGTTCTCAGAAAGACTCTTGGCCATTTCCATCGACTCACTCTCAAGCTTCCTTCTGTGTTACTTAATGTTCTCTCTCATTTTTCAATGCCCACTGCCAATAACTCAGGAAGAGTATTCCTTTCACTTTATTATGTGGAGTAATTTCATGTGTCTCTGTCCCTGAGGTTGCATACCAAAGGTTCACTGTTGAACTGTGCTATATAATAATCTTGCGGGTCTTATTCTTCACCAATAGGATTTTCTAGTTCAGCGATTCTCAAACTTTTTGGTCTTAGGGCCCTTGTATTCTCCTAAAAACTATTACAGGCTCCAAGGAAAATTTTCAAGGATATATGGCTTATACCGAGTGGTATGCTGGCAAATCTTAATAGCATTTGTCAATTTCTGTGGTATCAGTACTCCCACCATAACCCATTTTAAACTACTAATGGTGTTAATAATTGACTCACAGAATTTCTGGAAATTCAACTGGGTTGTACAAGTTGGCTCCACTGTATCACTGGTTATATCTACCAATATTTATCATATTTGAAATTAAAACTTAGAAATTGGAAAATTATTTAGTAGTTGATCTAAAGTAATTATCATATTTTAATTAAAAGAACTGTATTTTCAAAGATAGAAGGAACTATTAAGAAAATGGCATTGTTTTAGTCTTTGCACATCCTTTAATGTTTGGATTAGTTGAGAACAATTGAATTCTTATGTTGTTTTTGCATTCATTTTATGGCCATATACTGTTTTGGTTGAAACATTTAAAGAAAAACTGTCGTTA
Source organism: Aepyceros melampus (assembly GCA_006408695.1). Lineage (NCBI taxonomy): Eukaryota > Metazoa > Chordata > Mammalia > Artiodactyla > Bovidae > Aepyceros > Aepyceros melampus. Next base: position 107,213 of record SJXQ01006784.1, on the reverse strand, counting down.
GGCAGATATGTAGTTGAAAAAAGGAGTATTGTAACAGTGTTTTCAGATAACTGTGAATAGTCTTTGATACTAGCTAAAACTCAGCAAGGGATGGTTTATTGTTGATTGCAATGTGGAATCTGAAACCGTATCAATGTTTTTTGGGTTCTTCTTTATGCTAAAACGCATCAATTTATCTCGTGATTTGGATGGGTCTTTTATACTTGGATGACCTTAAAAACAGACTCAAAGACCCCTAGAGGTTCCTGGAACATACTTAAGGAACTTCATCCTAGGAAAAAGGAGCAGAATCAAGATTTATTCCACACTAATATGAATTATGGCACATTCCTCCACTCTATTTCTGCCCCTTGGAAGGCAAATATGTCTATTGTTGGTTTAATATCTTTTAATATCTCATTTTGTTAAACAGGAAAGCCCTTTCTTTATGTCAATGCTACAGACTTGGATGATCCAGCCACACTCAATGGCCAACTTATTTATCAGATTCTCATGCAGCTTCCCAAGGTCAACAATGTCATGTACTTTCAGATCAACAACCAAACGGGAGGAATTTCACTTACTCCACAAGGTGAGTTAAGTGATGCCCTCAAGGGACTCTCTGAATCAATACAAACGACCTAGATCCGTATCATCTTCAGAGACATTTCCTATTCTCTTCTCTCCTACTTCCCATAGGATCCCAGGAATTGGATCCTTTGAAGAATGCTTTCTACAAGCTGGTGGTCTCAGTGGAAGACATGGGAGGCCTGACTGAGCATTCCTTTAGTGACAGCGTATCTGTGGATATTACGGTGAAGGAAAATATTTGGAAACCGCCAGGACCTGTGGAGATTGAAGAAAACTCGACTAACCCTTACCCCATTAAAATCACTCAGGTAGTGCCCAAGGAATGCTAACAGCCTGCCCAATCAATGCACTCACATCGTAGGGGCCTACCCTCATGGTCGTCACTATGTTTTTGCATAGTATCATTACAAAGCAAACTAAATAAACAAAATCTCTGGCCCCAAGTCTCTGGAGTTTGCCGTCATGGGTGAACTCCGGACTGTACCAACTTAGATTCATGTGCGCTAAGTCACTTCAGTCATGTCTGACTCTTTGTGACCCTGTGGACTGTAGCCCACCAGGCTCCTCTGTCCATGGGATTCTCGGGGCAAGAGTAGTGGAACAGGTCACCATTTCCTTCCGCGGGGTTATCTTCCTGACCCGGGGATCGAATCCAAGTTTCCTGCATGGCATGCAGATTCTTTATCATCTGAGCTACTAGAGAAGCCCAACTTACATATATTTGAGTTTTAAAAGAGAGCTTTATTCACCTTCATTTTCTAAGTAGATAACGCTGTTTGCTTTTTCTTGTCTATAGTGTAGGATATGGCTGAGTTTTATATGATACATGTGCATGATTTGAATTTGAGACTGCAAATTCGTTTTGAAAGGTTGCTTCTTATTCCGGTGGGGAAAATCTCGATGTGAAAGATTCACCCCATCATAGGCTGAGGGGCAGAGATAGGACTGGCCAAGAGTAAGAGCTAAGGAGACAACTTTTATCTTTGGAGCCCACCCCCTTCCACTGTGTCTCACTCTGAGCCTTCTCTTCCTGCTTTAATTCCTGGGAATCCACTCCGGGGCCCATCCAGATCTGATCTTTCCTGGGGATCAGGAGATTTCTTGACACAAAAATCTGTGAGTCAGTGAAAGGTCACTGGATTTGAAAGCAGATAAGCAAAACCACATTCTTGCTCTATTACCTCAAGGACTGTTCATAAACAAAGAAAGTGAAGGTGAAGTCACTCAGTCGTGTCCGACTCTTTGCGATCCCATGGACTATAGCCTACCAGGCTCTCCGTCCATGGGGTTTTCTAGGCAAGGATACTGGAGTGGGTTTCCATTTCCTTCTCCAGAGGATCTTCCCAACCCAGGGATTGAACCCAGGTCTCCCACACTGCAGGCAGACTCTTTACTATCTGAGCCACCGGGAAGCATAAATAAGTCATTTATTGTTTGTGAGAAGTTGAGGCAACTTCTCACCAATAAAATGAGGATAATGACAGCTCTTTGGGGTGTGATGGAAGTTAATTAGTATCTGTGAAAGTAGATAAAACGGATTAACGTTATGAGGCTCTAGTCTCTAGTACTCCTATTATTTTTTTTTTTCAAATGGTACTGCTGTTGTTAAGGGGTTCTGGAATGGCCCATTCCACTGTATCTATCATCTAACTTAAGATTTTTACTTATTGAAGTTTTTTAACGTGAAAAATGTTTCACCTCCTTTTACAAATTTACTTATTTATTTAATTGGAGGATAATTGCTTTACAATGTTGTGTTTGTTTTCTGCCATACAACAATGAGAATCAATCATAACTGTATATATATCCTTCTCTCTGAAGCCCCCCTCACCGCCGCTCCCCTTCCCCCAATCCCAGCCCTCATAGACCACCAGGCTGGGCTCCCTGTGTTATATAGCAGCTTCCCATTTATTGAATGTTGAATTAATGAATTTCACCTTCAGAAGAAAAAAAACGAAAGCAAGAAGTATTCTGCTTTACCAGATAAGAAAGTATATCAGGACTCATTTCCCCAAAAATTTCAGTTTGGTTCCTTTATGAAAGTCTTCCTATTTATTATTCAGGTTGCCTTCATAAGGATTTATAAATGTTTAAAAAAATGCATATACTTATTTTTTCATAGCACTGTCAAAGAAAAGAAAATATAAAGAGCCACAGCCAATACCCAGGCCTGGGAAAAGTACTCGGTGTGTCTTCAAACTAAGGAAGAAGAGTGGAGGGGGACAAGATGGAAGAACGTGGGTTGAATTTGTAGGGCGTAATGGGAGCTTGCTTACAACCAAGAACATAATGTTTGGTCTGGAGATTAAATAACTAGAAAAGGACAGTGGTGGCTCCTTGATCCCCTTCCCAAGTTGTCTTTGAGAAAATAGTCTAGTGTAGAAATTTCTACACTACACTTAGTGTAGGACCTAAGTGTAAACCCAAGGTAGGACTTTAGGCAAGTCATTTAAACATTCTGTGTGCTAGTTTCCCCATTTATAAGATGGGGATAACAATAGTCTCTACCTCATGGGACTGTCTGCAGATTTAATGAGATACTTTAAAGTGTTTAGTATTATGTCTGGAATGGGGCACAACCCTCAATAAGTGTTGTTATTAGTAATAAGCAGATTATCCTATAGGCTAGGCTCTGTCTGTAGCAAGTAGACAGGACTTACTATTGAGTTTATTGATTTCTTTTTTTTTTTGCCAAGTTATTTATGAATCAACACTGAGAGTTGGCAAATATTCTTATCCCTAAAGTCTATGAGATTAAATATTTAAGGGAGAGATGTTCTTTATGTATGTATCACTTGTTTTAAATAACAGCATGGTGAAGATTGAAAGTGTCTCTTATCTTTACTGGGGAGTTTTGGGAGCCTGTCATTCGTCACGGCTTGGTCCTCACATAATGCCAGATACTAAGTGCCTCTTGTTTCTTAAATTGATGTTTCATGACAGGAAGTCTTCACAACCAGGCTTCCAAATGAACAACCTATAGACTCTTTAGAGAGTTCACAAAGAATTGCTTTAGGGAAGAGAAATACCACTATGTGCTTATTTGGAGCAATACAACAGTGAAAAGGAAAAAAGGGGGAGGGATTATTTTAGGTTCAAAATGAAAAATGTAATTTAGCAGTTATAAGAAACCACAGACATCCAAACAAGGTTGTCAGAAATTTCAAACGGAGAGCTAGAAAATTGTTTATTTCCTTTCCAATTCTCTCCGTCCGGGTCTGTCTTCCCTCACATTTTGCTCTGGGCCCTGTAGGTGCAGTGGAATGATCCAGGTGCTCTATACTCCTTACTGGACAAGGAGAACACACCACGATTTCCATTTTCCATTGACCAGGAAGGAAGTATTTATGTGACTCAGCCCTTGGACCGAGAAGAAAAGGATGCAGTAAGTAAAACTAAGAGGAGGTTCACGGGTGACAGGACGAGATCCTGTGCCTGTGGAGATCTGAGACAGAAAGGATTTTACTGAATGCCCGCACCACCACCACCAAACCCCCAGAACTATGTTCTGAACCTCAGTGCCTTATTGCTCTCAGACATGGAAACTAACCCCACAAATTTGATCCATTTTATATTTTCTCATTTCCCAGTTCTAAATGAATTGAAAATAAGGGGCTAAATGAAATAGTCTTGAAATAGTTGTTTTCTCTGCTTTTTAAAGAGGATGATGATGGAATCATGTTTCACCTCTGATCTTGTTGTAGTATGCTTTTTATGCGGTTGCAAAGGATGAGCAGGGAAAACCACTCTCAATCCCACTGGAAATTCAAGTGAAAGTGAAAGACATTAATGATAATCCACCTACGTGTCCATCTCCAGTGACTGTACTTGAGGTCCAGGAGAATGAACCAATAGGTAAGAAAGTGTGTGTCTGTCTTCTTTAACTCTGTAATCCCTTTCTCCTCCCTGTTGGGTAAATGGTGGGCAAGGGATCGGCTGTCCCTGCCCCACACAGCATAGAGGTAGAATGCATTTGGGGACTCACACAGGTACAGTATTTCAGTTCAGGGAGTGCCTGAGAAGGGTTCTAAAATCGGAGTTTTCTAACTACCACCCCTGCTCAGCACTGTTACTGCCGCTACCGTTACTGCTACTCCTGTCGCTGCTGCTGATGGCTACAGCCCTACACCTGCAGTGAGCACCATGACCACTTGCGGCAGCATCCCGTACGAGTGAGTAAGGTTACCTCATCTGCACAGTTTCACCATAGATTCTTATTTGCCTTCCAAAAAAGTCAGTGACAGATGCAATCCCATCAAATTTGCTAAATAATTTAAACAAACATTCACACTGCATGTCAGACACCCTGCAACTGACCCTCTCTAGGACGCGGATAAAAGCTCATGGGGCTTAAAGATGAAGCTCAGTGTCTATCTGTTTTTGTCCTTCTGTCCTTGATCTGCTTCATTTCTTTGCACTAAGCCAGGATAGCTTTAGTTTTGCGCAGGGACAACTACTATCAGAACACTGATTCTGGGAGTTCTATGACTTCACTGGATTTGGGACACCTCTTATCTATTACTCCTTACTGCTGAGCTCATTGGTTGTGCAGAAGATCTTTGAAAACCCCTGTAGATGATACCTCAAGTATTTTTGTGTAGGGCCCAACATTTAGTGTATCAGTTCATCTATGATGCATAAAAAACTGCCACTAAATTTAGCAGCTTAAAACAACAATTTATTATCTCACAGTTTCTCTGAGTTAGGGATCTGGACATTCAGAAAGAGAGAGAGAGAGTTTAAAACAAATGGCAAGTAAGATGAAAGTCAGTCTTTTCATAACCTAATCTCAGAAGTGACATCCCATAACTTTTGCCATTAGAAATGAGTCACTAGGCCCAGCTCACACTCAAAAGGAGGAAGCTACACCAAGGCATCATTATCAGGGGTGGGGTGATTGCTGGGGGCCGTCAGAGTGGTGGCCTGCCTTACTAGTGAGGAGGACAGTACTTGTTTTCGGAGACTAGTGAGGATGTCCTTGCTGGTAAAACAAATTGTTCAAGGGTGCAGCCTCTCCAAAAGTGACCATTTATTTTGTAACAATATTTCACAGTCTTGAGTTGTGGACTTAATGAACGAGGAATTCTTTTAAATCAACACAGAATGAGTCTATTCTAATATATATAGCCTAAAAGGGTACCCAAAAAAAGGCCCCTGACTTTTGGGGCCTTACTGTCTAGCTCACTAAAATACCAAATTATTCTTTAGTATTTTTATATTCTCCTATTTGGTGTCTTGTATTGGCCAGAAACTTGTGAGACTCATGTCCCCAAGTCTCAGCAGTGCCAACTTTAATTCTGAAATCCCGCTTGCCACCAACACCTTTGTATTCACACCAGGACTTTATCCTCTCATAAAAGCCCCACCTCCCCAAAGTATTTCTCAGTGCCCCAAGAGATACTGTATGTACATCTGAATCAGTTTGGGCTGCCACTTATTCCTAGCCTTTGTCACTCGGAGACATGACACTTCTTTCACTCCTGGCTCATTCATAAGTTCTCTGCTCCCACTGAGTGGCGCCCCCTACTGCAGTTTCCCTGTCATTGATGCCAAACAGTCCTGGTGTCCCTGACGGCTGGAGGGTTCCCTCGCAGTGAAGGGAGACCAGTGTCCTCTGTGTTACGCTCTCTTGCCACTTGCTGGGGGAAGGGTCCCGAGCAGGGCTGCTGACACCAAAGTGAAAGTGAAAGTCGCTCAGTCGTGTCCGACTCTTGGCGACCCCATGGACTAGACAGCCCATGGAGTTCTCGAGGCCACAATACTGGAGTGGGTGGCATTTCCCTTCTCCAGGGGATCTTTCCAACCCAGGGATTGAACTCAGGTCTCCCTCATTGCGGGCGGCTTCTTTCCCAGCTGGGCCACAAGGGAAGCCCTCAGACACCAAACCACCACAGAATGAGTGAGACACACTTGCATCCCAGCACGCAGATGCTTTTCTTCCAAGGGCAGATGCAGGTTGCAAAGGTGACTTGGTTGCTTGCGAGGACGCAGAAATGGCAGCTGCTACCACGCTAGACACACATTCTGATGCCTCTCCTTCCCCGGCCAGGAGACACGTCTGCCAAGGCAAACCCCTTAGAGGCATAACATAGGTATTCCATTCCTCCCCTCTCGAAACCCTCCAAATCTCCCTGTGAATCAGTAGATGCAAAGTAACGAGGCAAGGGGATAAAGCCAGACTCCACAAGGGGGATACATATTCAAGTTCTAGCCCTAACGTGGAATTCTGGCTGTGTGTAGAGAAACACACAATTCCCATTTCATGCAGCAAGATGACCCAGCATCTATCAGAACTCATCCAGACAGACCTGGGTAGAGCACTGTGTTGTGGCCAGACTTCTAGAACTCCCTGGACTGAGACACTCCCAGAAATAAAACTTAGGTCCATAAACTGCAGCGAGGCAGAGAGGATGCCTGCCTGCTCTCGGCTCATGCTGTCTTTATCTTGAGGGTGGAGTCAGTCTCTACTGTTGTTCCAGAAACTTGCTTAGAATTCAGCACAGCTGGCTTGTCCTTGTTAGCTTTACCATATGCCTTGTGCATTAGTGTCTGAGGGCGGCCATAACAAATGACCACCGACTCAGAGACTTGAAACAATGGGAATGTATTCGCACACAGTTCTGGAGGCCAGAAGCCTGCAATCAAGGTGCCCGTGAGGGGAGAATCCTGGCCCCTGGTGGCTCCTGGCATTCATTGGCTGCTCGTGGTGGCCTTGCTGCAGTCTCTGCCCTCTTCTTCACATTGCTTCCTCCTCCGTGAGTGTCTCTGTCATCTCTTCTGGATTTAGGGCCCACTCCACATCCAGGATGGTTCAAGACCCTGACTTGGGTCCTCTCGAATTTATATGGTGAAGTCCTAGCCCCCGGCACCTCAAAGGGGGACTATCATTTAGAGACAGGGTCTTCAATGTCATTAGCGTGGGTCTTAACTCAATATGACTAGTGTCCTTCTGACAAGAGAAAATCTGAATAGACACAGAACAGGGGAAGACCACGTGAAAACACATGCAGCAGACGGCCATCTATAAGCCAGAGATCTCTGAAGAAATCAGTCCTCCTCACACCTTGCTCTCAGACCCCTAGTCTCCAGAAACAGAAAATAAATTGCTGTTGTTAAAGCCATCCATTGTGTAGTTACTTTTTTTTTTTTAATGGCAAGCCCTAGCCAGCTAAAAATGGACTTCTCTGCTGGCTCAGACAGTAAAGAATCTGCCTGCAATGCAGGAGACCCAGGTTCCATCCCTGGGTTGGAAAGCTCCCCTGAAGAAGGGAACAGCAACCCACTCCAGTATTCTGGGCTGGAGAACTCCATGGACCATGGAGCCCTGCGGGATATAGGCCACGGGGACGCAGAGAATTGAATGCTACTTAGCGACTAACATACACATATGCAGCCACCTAAGACTCTGCTCCACACACTGTACAGCTGAAAAGGTTAGAAGCAGCAGCATCAATCTCAGAACTTTATTCTGCTTCCCACAGTTACTTCCAGTGCCTTCTAGGAACCCGATTCTCCACGGAAGCCATTTTTTAATAGGCTAAAAGAATAATGGACGGGTTTCCTTCTTTCTTTCCCGATAGGGAGCAATATTGGAACTCTTATTGCTCATGACATGGATGAAAAAGACACTATCAACAGTGTTTTAGCATACAGAATTGTGGATCAAACTCCCAAAGTTCCTCGAGATGGACTCTTCCTGGTCGAAGAATACCTTGGAACACTCCAGTTAGTGGTGCAGTCGTTGCGTAAGCGGGACACTCCGCAGTACAACCTGACCATAGAGGTGTCTGACAAAGGTTAGTATCACTTTCACAGTGTCGAGTGAAAACACTTGTTTTCTTTCTAGCTGTGATTGTTAGGCTGCTCTAATGCCTGGCTGTGTTACAGAGGCTACCATTGAAAAAGGTCTTGCTTCCCACGTAAAACAAGCCCAGAAGCCAACATGGTAATGGCCAGAGTTGCAGCTCAGAAAATGTGATTATGTTTGTGTCCTGTGAAGCAGAAGCCCAAGAGGGGATTAAATATATAAGGATTTCATTAGAGGAACTGCCTATGAGAAAAAATGGAAAGGGATACAGAGAAGGGTGGAAGAGCCATCAGACCTCAATACGAGCCTGACCTTGAGTGAAGGAGGGAAGGAAGGAAGGTGCTGGGGAAACTCTCGGTCAAAGGGAAGTTCGGCAAGGTCATCGGAGGTCCGAGGTTGGCTGTGGAAGGAGTCTGTGGTCTCCAAAAGCAGGCCTACCTTAGCCTGCCTGCCTTGTGCAGGCATTGCCGGGGAAGCCAATGGGAAGTGAGGTCTTGGTGCACACAGAGGGATGAGTTTCAGAGCCCGGCAGCACGGTGTCAGTTGAGATCCCTGCTGTTAGAAGTTGTTGGCAAGCCTCGTTGTCATGGCCACTGTGATCACAATCAAGAAAGTTAGTTGTATTTCTCAAGTGTCCCTTTCAGACTCAAAGGCTTCTACTGTATGACAGTAAAGGAACTTTTGGAAAGCTTTGTCTTCTCCTATTAGTTCTAATTGGCCATTTGACAATATCAGGAAACATTCATCCTTATACTTATACAATTTCAAAGCAAGTAGTTTTTAATCTTTGCTAAGTCATGAGACACTTTGAGAATCTGATGGAAACTATGAATTCCTAAACAAATGCATACGTTCTCATATAAACCGCACAGACACACAAACATACTCGACCTCAGAGACAGGCCTATTTTAGGGTCATGAATACTTTTAAGTTAAGAATCTTTCTTCGAGTTAACTGGTCTTGAGTCTTAACTAACCAAGTAGTCCAGTAATTATTATGCTAGGAAAGAGAGATTATATAGGTATGCTGAGCAAAGAGCATCATTTCACATTATGCTTCATATTTTTTCTTTATTCAGATGTTGAGATACTAAAGAGAACTGAGAGTACTGGGGTTTACCAGGCCCCCAAAGCAGAAAGTTTGAGGGATAGTAATTTGGCAAATATAGAAGGCCTAACATAATGCTTAGCATTATGCTAAGAGGTACAATGAAAGTGGGTATACTAAATTATCCCTGTCTGTGATGAGCTGACAATTTCACACCATTAGCCAGCCATTCTTCCAGTGGTTACTGAGCATTTACCTTGATTGAGGCACCATTCAAGGTACTGGGAATGCACAAATAAATAAGACCTGGTGTCTGTCCTCAAGGAGCACTTTTTGGTAGAGGAGATGGACAAGTGAATAAATAAATTATAAGGTATATGTACAAGGTAGCCCATGAAAGCAATGAGTGACTCAGTGGAGAGGGAGAGAGACCTGATAGAGCTTTCTGGAAGAGATGTCATTAATCCGACTTTCGATGGATGAATATGACAAGTTACAAAACAGTGTAAAGGCTTATACAGGAGAAGAAAGCCCATGTGCAAATGCATGGAGACCCAAACCAGTTTAATGCCATAAGAGCATAAAGTGGAAATCAGATGACAAATTGTCTATATACATGAATACATCTATAGACTACATGGACCAGATTTTGCAATATATTTATATGTAAATATATGTGTGTTGACAGAATTAAACATTCAATAGTATACTACAGAAAATTAGTCAGTGGCTATAATTAGCATAGTTTTACATAAATTCAGGGAAGTGATTTTATTTACATAAAACCATGAGGCTCACTGCTGGTCCAAATGAGGCTTACGTGCAACAGGCAAGTGGTGAGTTCAGGCCCTGGGACCTCTCCAAATCTCCAGCCATTCCTGTTGTCTACAAATGTCCTGGGGGCTGGACCCAGCTTTAATTAGCACCCACTTATTTATAAGATGGTTATTATTAGGTTACATGCCTGGCCTTGTGTCTGGTGTGTTGAGAACAAGCTCTGGAGCTTGGCAGCCTGAGTATGTTTGTCAGCATCCCAGGAAAAGAAAGCCCTCTTCAAAGAAGTAACCGAAAAGAGAGTAAAGAAGGGATTCTCTGTAAAGCTGTGGGTAGGGGTTATGGGAAGCCAGCTGGAGGTGTGAAGCACAGTGGAGTCATTCTTACCCCAAGGTGAGAAGGGGCAAGGGAAGGGCCCTTCCTTGAAGGAGCAGGCCCTGGGCGTGGGGCTGTGACTCTAGAGGAAGCTGCAGGCAGTGGGGGCCAGACTCTGACTCCTTGCTCCTGCCCTTCCTCAGACCTCCTCCCAGTGCTCCCCCTGGTAGAGCTCGACTGCTACCCAGAGGGCCGGGATGCCCGGGGATGCTGCTCCTAAGGTCAGCCCCAGGGCACAGAGCAGGGTGAAGGGCGGGGAGCAGATGGAGAGGACTGGGGGGCTTGTGGATTCAGATTCTGGCTCGACCACGAGCCAGTCGCAGGACTGAGGCCAAGTTACCCGTGGCTTCCTCGGTTGTGAACTAAATGAAAATGACAGCAGTTACCTACATCAGAGTGAGGAGTGGAGATGAAATGAGCATGTAAGCAAGGCACTTAATACCGCGCCTGATACACGGAGAGTGCCAGCCGCGTCTGTCAGGATGAGAACCTGGATTTTGTTGCTGTCTACCTTTTATAAACTGACTACCTCACACTGATTTCAAGTAACATAGCCAACCTCTTACACGTCTGATAAGTAGCAGAGACAGAATTTCAGTGGGGGGTTCCAGAGCCCAAAGTCTTAGCCATTGTATAACGTAGACTTCATGGTTGGAATAAGGGAAACCTCAACAAAAGATCCCATGCTGTTGGTCTTCATGTGGCTGTTTTCCTGGGGATCCCATCTCTACCGGTACTCCATGCTCACCTTGGATCCAGGCTAAACTGCTGTCTCTAACTAGGTCTCTGAATTGTCAAACCCACCCCTCAGAGCCACTTACCGGGATTCTGTGAGCTGCCTCTGGGTAGGCATGCCCTTGGAAGAGGGCTAATTGTATTGTGGGTTTCCCAGGTGGTGCTAGGGGTAAAGAACCCGCCTGCCAATGCAGGATATGTAAGAGACGTGGGTAAAATACTGGGTTAAGAAGATTTCCCTGGAGGAGGGCATGGCAATCCACTCCAGTCCTCTTGCCTGGGAAATCCCACGGACAGAGGAGCCTGGCAGGCTATAGTCCAAAAGGTCGCAGAGTCAGACACGACTGAAGTGACTTTGTACACAGACACACCATTGTACCTTGCCTCCCTGACTTGGGCCTTCCCTCCCTCACTTGGGCCTTCCCTTTATGGGGGCAGAAGAGATACAGGACGGTGAGAGCCAGAAGTGTTCAGAGAAGGAAAGACAACCTTCTGGGATGCTCAAAGAAGCTTTCTAGAAGGACAGTTTTGCACTGGGCTTTGAAGGCTACATAAGTTTCACGAGCCAGAAAACAGAGGCTGCCTCCCAGGAAGCCTGGCTCAGGAACAAGCTTTTACCGAGAAAGAGGCAGGTGGATGGAGCAGGAAGCCCAGAGGAGCCTCTCCCAGGGCTTTCTTCCGCCCCACCTTGGTGACCCACACGTGGGTGTTGGTGGGGCACAGAGAGACTCCTTGCTACGCACACCGCAGGCCAGTAGTCAAATTGCGGCATGGCTGTCACTGTACTTGCCAATTGCTTTTCTTGCAGATTTCTGATCTTAATGTATGATTTTCAGTGAAAATTTTTGTGATGTGCTTTTGATTTTCAGACTTCAAGACCCTCTGCTTGTGCAAATCAACGTTATTGATATCAATGATCAGATCCCCATCTTTGAAAAGTCAGATGTGAGTAGTTGTCGCCTTGTTTTTGCTTTACTTTGTTTATATTACCTGACTCCTACTTCTGGGATAAAGACACAAACAGTAGTTAGGGATAATGCCAGATTTAATATCTTAGTTAATGCTCGGGTAGTAACCTCAGGCATCGTCTTCAGTGGAAACCTTCTGGGAACAGTAACATTCACTGTTGTAGTATCTGCGAGCATCTGTTTATAAACTTTTGCCAAAAGCTCATTTATTTCAAGGACTGCTTGAAAGCTGCAAGCACAGTCTTTGTCAAATTGAGACAAATTGAGTAGCTGCTTCCAGTTTGCCTTTATATATTTTGTGAGTATAGGACAATAAATAGATTATTGCTAGGTTCTCAAACAAGAATTCTTTGTCAAAATTTAAAATCTGGCAAAATATTGGCAATTTAAACTTGCTTTGCATCAATTGAATAAGAATCCAGTAGTCATATACTGGATGTGAGAGTATCCGAAGGCTGAGCGCCAAAGAATAGATGCCTTCGAACTGTGGTGCTGGAGAAGACTCTTAAGTGTCCATTTGACTGCAAGGAGATCCAACCAGTCCATCCTAAAGGAAATCAACCCTGAATATTCATTGGAAGGACTGATGCTGAAGCTGAAGCTCCAGTACTTTGGCCACTTGATGCGAAGAGTCGATTCATTGGAAAAGACCCTGATGTTGGGAAAGATTGAAGACAGGAGGAGAAGGGGACGACAGAGGATGAGATGGTTGGCTGCCATCACCGACTCGATGCAAACTCTGGGAGATGGTGAAGGACGGGGAGGCCTGGGGTGCTGCATGCAGTTGATGGTGTTGCAAAGAGTTGGACACGACTGAGCAACTGAAGCAACTGAATAACAACAACAACAAAGGCGAAGAAAAAGCCAACCTCTGGTTTATGCCAAAAGAATGTGCTCAGGACACTTGCAAAAATGAGAAGAACTGGGCAGAAAGAGCAGGAGAAAAAAGATCAGTTGACTATATCAGAAGAATTCTAGCTAATTTATTATTAATGTGGGCTTTGAACTTGGCAGTAGTTTTATCATTGCTTCCCTTAAAATGGATGCCTCTATTTATTTATTTTGGAGGAGAGAGAAGCTGTTTTGACTAGATTGTTATGTTTGAAGTCAGTGATGAGGCAACCCTGAGCCTTGTGAGGATGTTCATAAACCAAAATAAGGATAAAGCTGTGACAAAGAAAGGGGATTGATTTACAGGAGGGTTTGCAGAGGTAAAGGGTATGACAATATAGCTTGTGTAGCAGGCACTGAGGTTAAGTGAGCATGAGATGAAGAGCCTGTCTCTTCTCTGTCTCCATTCTCTTGGGTATTTGATCTTTTCTGTGTGTTATAGTCTCCTCGCATTACATCTAGACAGTGCTTTTAGACTGAGGACAAGAGTTCTGCTTTAGGAATCTCAGAGCTTGGAAAGGCAAACGGGGCTCTAGAAAGTGCAAGTCCACTTCTTTTGCTGCCGTGGTCCACTCCTGGTCCCTGCCTGTTATCATCTTCATGATTGTGACGCTAAGAGACATGACCTGGGGGATTTTCAGTGGAGGAGTGAGAGATTAACAGCACCTGCTTTGGAGGTGGACAAGCATGGATTTGAATCCCAGTTCTGTGACCAGCTAGCTGTGTGGTCTTGAGTGGGTTTCACCTCTCCAGTCTTTTGCTTCTGTGTCAAATGGAGGTGATAACACAGCTGTTCAGCAGGGCACTTTGTCTTGCTTCTTACCTTTGTGAGCACTTATGTGCTAGGCATTCAGAGGTTTTATATGTGTTATCTCTGTAAATTCAAACAGAAAACATAGAATAGCTTCCATTTTTATTATGTCCAATGGACAGAGGATGAACCTGAGACTTTAAAAAATCAGGTAACTTATTTCAGTTCACCCAGGTAATAAGTGGCGAGCCTAGGATTCATACCTGGCCATTTGACTCCAAAGTTCAGGCTCTTAACAACTATTCTGTGATTGATTAAGAATAATTAAAATGATATATGTAAAGTGCCTGTCACATTGTAGGTACTCGATACATAGGAGCTATTTATCTGTCTCATTACTAATAACTGTAATGATAGTCCCAGTATTAAATATATTGGATGTGGGTGGGAGAACCTGTTTTAGAATCCGATCAGTCGCTCTCTGAGACACTGTTTCTTGGTATAACAGATATCAGTCTACAAGTGTGACTGATGTCAAAAGCAACTGCAACCTGCTCATCAACGGGGGAAACATGCTTGGTAAGTATTGATGTAAACTGTGACTTGTGTCCATTCTGAAACCAGAGGCAAGTTTGCTCGTTGATAATTATGCTTAATGACAATGGACATTCTCATTGTTTCCTTCCTCTATTTCCTTCTTAGTATGGAAACCTAACTTTCCCTGAAGACACAGCTGTGGGATCTGTCATCCTAACCATCCAGGCCACAGACACTGATGAACCGCATACTGGGAGTTCTAAAATCCTGTATCGAATTACACAGGGAGACAGTGAGGGACGTTTGGAGATTGAAACAGATCCCCAAACCAATACTGGATACGTCAAGCTTAAAAAGGTAAATCACCCATTGAATGGAATTTGTCTTTTTCATAGATCAGTTTCCTTAGGACCATTCAAGGACCTATAAGCAGAGGTGATGAATTGGCGGTGACCTCTCAGGCACATCACGTGATGGACTCCTGGAACCCCCTCAGTTATTCCTGTCCTCGTGAAAGACAGAGGCCAGGATTCTTGCTCTGAGTCTGTCACTAGCTGACCAAGTAACCTTTGCAGAGGGAGGTAGGATTTTCATAAAAATTATAGAATGAATCATTTTTAGTATTAGTATGTCCCATGCAATAATTGGGACATGCTTTTACTAAAAAATTGTTTACTCTTTATCTGAAATTCCAATTTAACCAGGCTTTCTTTATTTTTATTTAATAAATTTTGGGCAAGGTGGTGCTCAGGGCTTTATTTTTCCCTTTGCAAGTGTGGGATATTAGACTAGATGAATCCCATGAACCTTTAGGATGTAGGCTGTTTATTCTAGTGGAGCAGCCATAGGTTCCTCTTTTTAATAATGACTGGAGGTTAGTAGGTCTCCTTTAATAGGAAAATAATAATAAACAAGTTTATTCTCTCATACCTTCTTCCCTGCTCACTCCTTGCATTCATTTTTATGGTGCTGCTAAGTCCACTGGCTCTTGCTTCATCTCTCCCTTTGTAAGGACTGGGTAGCCTGGAAGCCAAAATCTTGATTACCGTGATACTTGCTTCTTTATAGAGGGTCTTCCCATTCTTGGCTCAATCTACTCCTATCCCCTACTGTATACACCTGAAGTTTGACCCTTTCCTCCCTGGCTGCCTCATTTATGCATGTAAGCTGTATATCAGATGACTCAACAGGAAGTGGCACTCAATGTCATCCAATATCTTTAGAATGAAAAGAGATCAGAGTTACAGCAATAGAGGCTTTGCAGACATGGTTGAATTGCGGAGACTTTGTAGTGCAGTGTGTGGGAGGCTGCATCAGAACGCTCTGAAGGAAAGTTTTGACCCAGAATAAAGGTAGAAATTGAAAATGAAGACAAAAGAAAATAATATTACAGAAAATGGATAGATTCATGGGGGGAGAAAAGTGCTGGTGCTGAAAGAAACCCTGGAGCAGAATCTCAGAATTCTGGTACCGTTCTGACCACACACCCCACCTCTGACAAAGGGCCTCACTGGGTTTCAGCTGCAAGGTTTGTGTGTGCACCTACTTAAGCAGTAGTACTTTGTTTGAGTCTGACCTTTGCCATTACATCTTCCCCCTCTATTCATGGCTGCCCACATGGGCACGAAGGACCCAGAAGGAAAGGCCAGGGCCCCGAGTTTGCAATGGGTGGTCCAGTCAGCAGGCCTGGCCCTGTGGCAGGAGGCGGGGGCAGATAGCTTCCGTCCTTCCCCAGGACCAGCACCCTCTAGGTGTCTAAGAGAAGATAAAGGCCTGTCCATCTCAGTATGAATGTCGGTAACTTTTCTTTTTTTTTTTTTGGATTCAGCAATGATATTTTATTTTATTTTTTTTAATTAATTTTTATTTTTTTAGTTTGTTTTGCTTTATAATACTGTATTCGTTTTGCTACACATCGACATGGATCAGCCACGAGTGTACATGAACTCCCAATCCCGACCCCCACCTCCCCCCTCCCGCCCCACACCCTCTCTCTGGATTATCCC
>SJXQ01006784.1:10238-88968 GCA_006408695.1 Aepyceros melampus | reverse complement strand
GCTGGTATCTTGATAGGAATTGCATTGAATCTGTAGATTGCTTTGGGTAGTATACTCATTTTCACTATATTGATTCTTCCGATCCATGAACATGGTATATTTCTCCATCTATTAGTGTCCTCTTTGATTTCTTTCATCAGTGTTTTATAATTTTCTATATATAGGTCTTTAGTTTCTTTAGGTAGGTATATTCCTAAGTATTTTATTCTTTTCATTGCAATGGTGAATGGAATTGATTCCTTAATTTCTTTTTCTACTTTCTCATTATTAGTGTATAGGAATGCAAGGGATTTCTGTGTATTGATTTTATATCCTATAACTTTACTATATTCATTGATTAGCTCTAGTAATTTTTTGGTGGAGTCTTTCGGGTTTTCTATGTAGAGGATCATGTCATCTGCAAACAGTGAGAGCTTTACTTCTTCTTTTCCAATCTGGATTCCTTTTATTTCTTTATCTGCTCTGATTGCTGTGGCCAAAACTTCTAGAACTATGTTGAATAGTAGCTGTGAAAGTGGGCACCCTTGTCTTGTTCCTGACTTTAGGGGAAATGCTTTCAATTTTTCACCATTGAGGAGAATGTTTGCTGTGGGTTTGTCATATATAGCTTTTCATGGTGGCTTGTTGTGAACTAATATAAGTTAATTTGACCATCTGTGGCTAGCAGGCATCTATAGGGAAAAGTTGGTAACCTTGATGATCAGCAGTAGGTGAAGGCTCTAAATTTCTTCCCACACCTTCCTTGACATGATGGGGTGTGTTCCAGCACAACGGGCCTCTGGCCAAAATCTTGGTCACATTCTTATTTTGTTTGTGGTTATATGCCAACTGTTCAGAATATTTGTACACAGTGGAGGTTCAATAAATCTTGGTTGCCTGAATACATAGTTGAATTCTGTCCCATGTGCAATTAATAACAAGCAGGTTTGAAAACCAGCATTCAACTTGTGCTTTAGGCTTTAGGGTTGTGCTGGCCCGGCTCTCTGTCCCTCAGGCACTGTAATCACTGTAATCACAGCAGTCTAGTGACAGGATTCATCTGACTGTCGGCAGAAAAGGTGACGATAGAACAGAAGTGGAGTCCTGGAACTCTGAAGGGTATAAGCTGCTGGGCTATCCAGATGCTACATTCTTCTTCAAGAATGTAGTTTTCCACCAAATTGCCTGTCTTGAATACCACTGATATCACAAAAACCTCTTTGCAAGATCACTTTGGTAATTAACAGACCTTTTAGTTAGCTTGAGACAGTGTTAGCTCAGAGCCTGTAGCAGGTGCCTCTGGGGTGTGGCTCTGATTGGGATCTTTCAAATGCTAAGTGCCAGCCGGCCCAGAGGTGTGGATCCTTGACCAGGATTCACTGATGTCAGCCAACTGCCTCTAGGATGCGTGTCCTCACCGTGACAGGTGTGTTCATGCAGTTTTCAGGTTTTTAAACATCGCCTCTATTATGTGGTTTCTCTGGTGGCTCAGTGGTAAAGAATCTGCCTGCAATGCAGGAGATACAGGAGACATGGGTTCGATTCCTGGGTCAGGAAGATCCCCTAGAGGAGAATATGCATCCCACTCCAGTACTCTTACCTGGAGAATCCCATGGACAGGGGAGCTTGGTGGGCTACACGTCCACAGGGTCACAAAGAATCAGACATAACAGAAGCGACTGAGCACGCACGCATGTGCTTTCTCATGCATAGCTTAGTTAGCCTCACTTCTAAGTCCCTCCTCATTAAGTCTTCTGTTGCTTTAGAACCACTGTATCGGTCATTTAAAAAAAATTTAAATCCCAATGTAAACTATCACAATCCTATCAGCACCTGTTCACCTGAATTAAATGTGCAAATGAAAGTGAAAGTCACTCAGTCAAGTCCGACTCTTTGCGACCCCATGGACTATACATCCATGGAATTCTCCAGGCCAGAATACTGGAGTGGGTAGCCTATCCCTTCACCAGGGGATCTTCCGGACGCAGGAATTGAACTGGGGTCTCCTGCATTGCAGGCAGATTCTTTACCAACTGAGCTATGAGGGAAGCCCTGAATGTGCAAATGGCAACCAGTAAAATTCACTGAGGAGCGCACACTCCACCACGGAAGCCCCGTTCGCTTCATGAAGCGCTTCTGCACATACTCCTTTGCTTCTCACACTGACCCCGAGGGAGGCAGAAACAGTCCCATCATCCAGCTGAGGTTCAGGCTCACAAGTTACAGTCAGCCCGTCTACTAGATGAAGCAGCTGTGAACTTGACCCCTGGCTTCTGACTCCTTTCCGGAAAGGACTGCTATGGGGGCCTGGCATTACCATGTACTAGCTCTGCGACCGTGACACAAATGTTGTAACCTCTTAGACCTCAGTTTTCTGATCTGAAAACCTAAATTGGTAGAACCTTCTTGATGAAGATCCTGGAGGATTCAGTGCAAAAATACACACATAACTCTTAAGACAGCCCCTAGCAGGTGGTAGCCAACTTCACAAATGTTCAGCACTATCTTAATTCTAATTAACTCGTGTGAGGGCGGAAGCTAGGACTCTGGCTGTGGACAGATGAGATGTTTTCTCTTCTTGCCAAGGGGGCCAGACTTGCCAATCCCAGAGTCAAATGGTGCCCGCTGGGAACAGCTGACTCAGGCTCTCTGGGGGAGGGCCTGGAAATCAGTCATTTTAGCAAGGGCCCTGCAAAGGCTTTCTCCTCTACTCTTGAGTAATCACTGCACCTCAGGGTGGATACCAGGTGTGTGGGCTTTCCACACACCTATCAATTCTCCAACACCAGCCTGGTGTCCTACGATGTAACTCAATTCTGACACTTATCCGTAGGGAGACAGCATCCGACCCCCCCAGGTTAAGGGTCAGTCCCACTCTCCCACCCCACTCCAGAGGCCAGCAGCAAGTGCCAGGTTGCTGCCTGTTCTTCTGACTGACTGGCTATACGTCAGAGGTTCATGACTCCCTCCTTAGGTTCCAACATTTGCTAGAGCAGCTCACAGAGCTCACGGAAACGCATTTACCAGTGTATCACGTAATAAAGGATATGATGAAGGATCCAGCTGAGTGGCCAGATGAAGAGATACATGGGGTGAGGCCCTGGAGGGCCCCGAGAGCAGGAGCTCCTGTCTCGTGAAGTTAAGCTGTGTGTCACTTCCCCAGCTCGTGGATGCGCCCACTAACCCAGAAGCTCTCTGAACGCCTTACTCTAGGGATGTTTACTGAGGCTTCATCATGTGGACATGATTGATCATGAACTCAGTCTCCGGCCCTCTCCCCTTCCTGGGAAGTGGGAGGGGTTGTGCTGAAAATCCCAAGCTTCTAACCACGGCTTGGTCTTGGTCTGGTAACCAGTCCCCGTCCTGGTTACCAGGAGCCACCAAGAGTCACCTCATTAGAACAAAAGGCACTCCTATCACCCAGGAAATTGCAAGGGATTTAGGAGCTTAGGGTCAGGAACCAGAGGAAAAAACCAAGATACACTTTTTCTATTAATTCATATGCCCCAAGTGATGCGTGGGAACAAACCCGTTTTATTTATTTACGCTGTCCTCCCTGTCTTTACCGCCACCCTGAGCTCTGGCCAGCTGTGTAATAGATCAACATATTCTCGAGACCAACAGGTGTCAGGAGCCAGGAAGGCTGTTTCTCTGAGCCCTGCCAGACTCATCAATAACTCTCCTGAAACTGAAAGTCAGAGGTTTGTTTTGGCTTTTTTATTTTTTGATACAAATTTTGTCACTTCTTCATTATGGCTGGTCCTTTTGAATTCTCAGTACATGATGTATTTTTAAGCAGCTAGAGTATCATGTGGAAAACTAATGTGCATTTTTTTCTCATCACTGATTATTGATGAAAATGTTAAATGTCCCCGGTCTCAGCTCCTTTCCTTCAGCACTTTATCTCTGCTCCCAGGTTGAATCTAAATCATGAGGTTGACCTTTCCAGCAGTCGTGTACAGAAGAGGGATTGTGGCATAAGTGGGTGTTTTCTGCCTACCTGATGAGTAAGGTCGTGAGGGTCTCTTGACTTGACTCTGCAGGCATAGCCCCGTGTCACGAAAGACAGGGCACGTGGTTTGACAAGGCTTGTTCTTGATTAAACTCTGCTGGTTATCACTTGCTAATTTTAGTATCTTCCATTTCTAATTTTATTCCTGGAAAATGTGGTTCTGTGTGTTTTCCTGGTATGAAAGCTAAGCAGACTGATGGCAAGCCGTTACTTCCATTCAGTAAGGGTTGAAGGAACATTGACCCCCTCTCCTACCGGGCCTCCCTGCCCAGGTCAGATCGGCTCCAATCCACCCCTCCCCTGGCGCCTTAACTTCCTCCAACACCAAGCCCACCTTGTCAGTCTTGCGCTCACCGCCTCTCCCTGCTCAACAAGGATCAAGTCCCAGTTTCTGAGCTTGACGTGTACCGTCTTCTCCATCACCTCTCTCTTCTCTCAGGTCACACATTCTGTCCAGCTAACTCGCGCTGCTCCTCATTTGCAGGGACATCATTTCGTTTCTGTATCCCTCACCTCTGGTGGCCTCGTGAAAAGGATCGGAAAGCCAGGGAGGGGGCTTAGGACCTGTTTGATGTAAGGATGGGGTGTGCGTCCTCTGCCCGAGCCCACAGAGTGCTGTGCTGCTTGTCTGGCCTGGTCTTGGCTGGAAAGGAACAGATTGCCGCGTCCTTGGTCCACATGGCGGGCTTGCTCTGGGGGTTGCTGGCTTCCTGCTCCATCTACCAGACTTTAAGTTTGACGGCCCTGCCCTCCTCCCCTGAGATGATGGGTGGATCCCTGGGAGTCAGACGCTCCAGTGCTCCAGCGTGCACATATCTCTTCCCAACTCCCCTGGGTGGGAAGCCCTATCCCAGCATGAGGTCATGACCAAGAGGTCATCATGGGGTCATACCTTGTAGGCACTGGATGCTTATTTCTATGAAAAACCTCTCTTTTTACATCTCAGCTGGATTACAAAATTTTGTATCCTGCATTTTAACAAGAGCCAGTTGATTCTCAGATGACCTTGGGTTTTACACATAATTCTTTCTCTTTCATATGAGGAAATTTTCTATCTTACTTCCTTTTGAACTAGCAATTGGGTTGTGATGTTGTGTGTGTTTGTGTGTTCATGGAGGAGAGGGTTTCTAGAGAGTGAAGATTTTCTCCAGAATCTCTTTCCCATTGGAGCCTGCAAGGGCTTGAGAAGGACCAAGACCTTCTCATTTTTGTATTTTCTAATGGATATACTATGCACACTGTTTGTCAGAGAAGTGAAGAGAAGCAAAGAATATAATACAGTTCCTCTTCTCAAAGAGCTCATGGTCAGTAAGCATCTGGAATAGAGAAGCGAACAATTAGGATCCTGAGTTAAGTACTCTAAAATTACAGAAAGCATGGAGAACTGACAGCTCCCCAAGAGATGCTAGGTCCTCCAGGCCTGGAACAGTGAACAAAACAGAGCAGTTTCCAGAATCTATAATGTGCTTTTTGAGCTTTTCTCTGGTTCCTTCATCTTTTTGAGGTCATGGGTACCTTTGAGACTCTGACAAAAGCTAAATAACCTCTCCTGATGAAAAAATTCATGTATGCACAAACAACAAAAATTCAAGGAAGTAAATTTAAAGATCAAATTGGCTTTATTAAATAATTCATAAATCAAGTATCATTCCACTAGCAAATAGAAAGGAGCTCCACCAAGCTGTAGAAAAGGAAGGATTTTCAAAGGTAGAATGGGAGTGGAAAAAGGAAATTATTGGCAAAGAATGTCTTGTTTCAGACAAAGTTGCCCTCCTAAAAGGAAGAAAAGGTCCTACGGGGTGGATTACCTCACTAGGGCCGACCAGATTCAAGACTGACTGGTTAAGGTTGCATTCCTGGGGCAGGGATTGAGAATGCAACAAGGTAGGTATTAAGTTTTGTTGCTGACATGGGGTTGAGTGCAAGTGATTCTATTTTGGGCCTGTTGTTTCTTTAAAGTGTGTGCATGTTCAGTTGTGTCTGACTTTTTGCAACCCTAAAGAGTCCAACTCTTTGTGGACTATAGCCCGCGAGGCTGCCCTGTCCATGAGATTCTCCTGGCAAGAATATGGGACTGGGTTGCCATTTCCTTCTCCAGGGGATCTTCCTGACCCAGGGATCGAGCCCATGTCTCCTGCGTCTCCTGCATGGCAGGCGGATGCTTTACTGATGAGCCACCGGAGAGGCCCTTTAACAGTTTCCCCATTTTGGTCAGATTCTCGCATATCTGAGAAATGTGATAAAAACTTGAAGCATTAAATGCCACTATCAGATACTGCTCTTTAGTTCTTTCTTCTGTTGATCTTCTGTGTGATATTCACAGGTCATAATGGTTTAGTGTTTTTATTTACTTAATCCCTGTGATATTCACAAGTGTCAACTTCATGTTTCGAGTTTTTAAGTTGGTCATTCTTTCTCCCCTTTCTGATGTTCTTGGCCTTAGTAAGACTTGGTAGTGAGTGGTTGTGAGCGTGCATTTAAAGCTTTTGAGAGAATGCAGCACGTGAGAGAGAGTGCTCTGATTCTAACAGGAGGATAATCCCCTGTGTTTGGAGAGTACCTTCGAGCCATGGCCCCCAAGACTCAAACCAATCAAACGCAAATAATTCAAAGGAAGACTCCATGGCAGGAGTCACCCTTTGAAGGCAAGTGGCTTGCTCAGTGCTCTGATGTTCCAAATTTCCGTGTTCTCCAGGTACAGCAGGTGGTTTTTGGCTACAGCGTAGACATCTCCTTGCTCACCTGAAAGAGAATCAAGGGCTCTCTTATAACAAGAACAACGTTGGCCAGAAAGTCTTACGATTTTTGTTGGGCAGCTATTGCTCTAACAATGAATTTTTCAATATTTTCAACAATTAAGGAAAGGTTCCTAATCATATTCTGGTTTACAATCACTCTTAACCAAAGAGGGCTTCCCTGGTGGCTCAGATGGTAAAGAATCCACCAGCAATGCGGGAGACCTGGGTTCGCCCCCTGGGTTGGGAAGATCCCCTCGAGAAGGGAAAGGCTACCCACTCCAGTATTCTGGCCTGGAGAATCCCATGGACTATAGTCCATGGGGTCTCAAAGGGTCAGACACGGCTAAGCCACTTTCACTTCACTTCACTTAACCAGGGAAGAATGGACCGGCTAAAGAAAGTGAATCCTGAGTCATGAAATACCTTTTTTTGTTTTGTTTTGTTTTTTTTAATTAATTTTTTTTTTTTTTAGTTTGTTTTGCTTTACAATACTGTATTCGTTTTGCTACACATCGACATGGATCAGCCACGAGTGTACATGAACTCCCAATCCTGACCCCCACCTCCCCCCTCCCGCCCCACACCCTCTCTCTGGATTATCCCCGTGCATCAGTCCCAAGCATCCTGCATCCTGCATCAAACCTGGACTGGCGATTCGTTTCACTTATGATATCACACATGTTACACTGCCACTCTGCCAACCCATCCCACCCTCTCCCACTCCTACAGAGTCCAAAAGACCGTTCTATATATCTGTGTCTCTTTTGCTGTCTTGCGTACAGGTTTATCATTACCATCATTCTAAATTTAATATATATGTGTAAGTATACTGTATTGGTGTTTTTCTTTCTGGCTTACTTCACTCTGTATAATCGGCTACCCACACCCTCTCTCTGGATTATCCCCGTGCATCAGTCCCAAGCATCCTGCATCCTGCATCAAACCTGGACTGGCGATTCGTTTCACTTATGATATCACACATGTTACACTGCCACTCTGCCAACCCATCCCACCCTCTCCCACTCCTACAGAGTCCAAAAGGCCGTTCTATACATCTGTGTCTCTTTTGCTGTCTTACGTACAGGTTTATCATTACCATCATTCTAAATTCCATATATATGTGTAAGTATACTGTATTGGTGTTCTTCTTTCTGGCTTACTTCACTCTGTATAATTGGCTCCAGCGTCATCCACCTCATTAGAACTGAATGAAATACCTCTTGACAATTCCTTTCTACCTCACTGATGTAAATCCAGGGAGTTCAACCAATGAGGTGTCTCAGTTTGTTTGTGAACACTCAGGGGCGCAGTTAGAGAACCTAGGAGGCATTGCCTGATGACGATGTACCAGCCGTCTAGGTACATACGGAGAATTACAACCATCACAGACAAAGATAAATGCTGTCAGGACACAAATCGCTTCCATCGAGGCAGCACTGTGTGGGGATTCACTCGTAGGGATAGTTAGCTGCATATGCCTGTTCAAGTTAGATGTCAGTTAGGTTTTCTCCCAGCCCCAAATCGTAGTTGTTTTAAGTTTCAGAGGCTGCCTCTCTTAGCAACGGAGATACAGATGATGGTTTACCTTTCCAGGCCAATGCCAGAGTGAAAGAAAGGGAAAGGAAAAAAGAGAGAGAGAGCGAGTTTCATGTTCAGCTGAAGTATGAAGTGTTGATCTGATGTCCTGGAAGGGAGCATCTGCTGCACTGTCAGCTGCCTCTTTCCTACTCAATCTGATTTGGAGATTCAGTATTGTTATAAGACCAGATGTCTGGTGGACTCCTCTTCAGCTGTGAGATGTGTATCTAAGGTTTAAGACCCTAAAGTTTGGCTGCCATGTGGGGAGCCAGGATGGCCTGGCAGATCCCTTCCAAGAAGATTCAAGGGCAGTCTTTGTTCTCCCGATTCCAATTCAGAAAGATGGGAGACAACTGAAACATTAGCTTGGAGAGTTGTAGCCGGATATTTGAGGAAACTAGAAAAATTCAGGATCCAGTCCAGTTTATGGGTATATGTGTATATGCTCGGAGAAGGCAATGGCACCCCACTCCAGCACTCTTGCCTGGAAAATCACATGGACAGAGGAGCCTGGTGGGCTGCAGTCCATGGGGTCGCTGAGGGTCAGACACAACTGAGTGACTTCCCTTTCACTTTTCACTTTCATGCATTGGAGAAGGAAATGGCAACCCACTCCAGTGTTCTTGCCTGGAGAATCCCAGGGACAGGGGAGCCTGGTGGGCTGCCGTCTATGGGGTCGCACAGAGTCGGACACGACTGAAGCGACTTAGCCGCAGCAGCAGCAGCCATATATACTAATAGAGCCAAATATCTTTAGTTCCTCTGCAAAAGGAAACCAAAGTGGGTAAAACCTATGTTCAGTAATTAATGTTATAGTATTTTATCTTACTCAGAAGTGATCTAGATGTTCAGTGAACTTCTGTGGAGGGAGCAGTAGGAATTACATCAGTCCTGTAGTCTTTTTTGGATACCTTTTATATCTCTAATTTTTTATCAGGCTTTTGCAATGAAATTTTCAATGAAACTACTTTTGGAATTTTGAAGTCTTTTGGAGGCTTCTGCATGCCAATTAAAATAGATATTCCTTCCTTTTAAGTGCTCTTCTTAAATGCTCTTGTCTAATTGGAATATTCCTCTTAATGACCATTGTAATTCCCCTTAAGAATGACAGCAGTTTGCTAGGAACCTTAGCAGTGTACAGAGTTCAACCTCCATTTCTTTCTGTTCAGCCATGTTTGGAGCCCCAGTTTGATGTTAACCATGCCAAGTTCTCATGCACAAAATTCTAGGTTGTCTTTAGTAAGGTTTTGGCCATTTTGAAGGGTAGGTATTTATAGTTTCTGAGACAGTTTTTAGATGTAAAATGAGCAGGTGTGCTCTAGTTTATGCTAACCTCTCCCACCCGCAAGAGTTTAAGTTCTTTTATTTTGAAATTCGAATCCTGAGGTTTCTGGGAAATCGTTCTCCATACAATGTGGTTGCTGTTTAGCTGCTGTCGTGTCCAGCTCTGCAAGTCCATGGACTGTAGCTGCTTCAGCCTCCTCTGTCCGTGGGATTCTCCAGGCAGGAATACTGGAGTGGGTTCCCATTTCCTTCTCTAGGGGGTCCCCTAGACCCAGGGATTGAACTTGCATCTCCCGCATTGGCAGGCGGAATTCTTGACCACTGAGCCACCAGGGAAACCCCACACCATGGGGAAAAATCTGTATAAGCATTTCCCAGTGACTTCTGAGAACTGTCTTGAGAGAATCAGTAAGTTTCTGATGAATGAATGAATTATCCTGGGATTAAATAAATTGGAGGAGTGCTGTATTGATTCCCTCTTCTAGGAGAGTCAGAACACACATTAGCATATTCAAAGTCCTGGTAAGTCCTGTAGCAAAAGCTTCTCCATTGCTCTACTATCCAGAGAAGGAAGTTTTTGCTGACACTAGATTAAGAACGGATGCTCTGTCAGAGCGTTTTTTAGGGCGCCTTGGGGAGGGGCGGATTTTAAGGGAGTTAATTATCCCCCAATTGATTGATTTTCCTTCTTTTTCCCCCTGTACAGCCTCTTGATTTTGAAACAGTCGCCGTTCATAATATTGTAGTCCAAGCAGAAAATCCTGAGCCTCTGGTGCCTGGTGTGCAGTACAATGCCAGCTCTTCTGCTACCTTCAGGCTGACGGTGACAGACGTGAATGAGGCCCCGCAATTTTTCCAACAAGTATTTGAAGCAAAAGTCAGTGAGGCTGTGGCTAAAGGCACAAAAGTAGGCAACATGACTGCCAAGGATCCGGAAGGTCTGGACGTCAGGTAGAGAGGAGCTGTGCTGGGAAGCTCGGCTGGGTGCTGTAGTCACAGCCTGTGGGAGGAGGAAGGGCTGGGGGGTGGGTGGGCAGAGAAGCTGGCCTGACTTGAGGGCTCTCCCCTAAAGGAGCAGCCAGGATCTGAAGCTGTGTCCCAGTGTGCTTGGGGAATCTGCCCTTGGTTTCGGCAGGCACCAGTCACCTGGGGGGCATTGGGGAGCATCCAGACTCGGGAGTGGGAAGCAGGTCAGATTCCAGCCCAGCCTGTCTACTGCAGGTCTCGCCTAAGAGCTGGGCAGTCCAGGAGGTGGGGCTGGAGACCCGGCTGCCCAGAGGCAGGCCCTGTGTCTGGACCAGCCACAGGGCCAGGGTCTGGAGACAAGCTCCAGCTCCTCAGGCAAATGGGCATTATAGACAGCAAAATAAAGCAGAAACCTGACGGGGTGGATTCAACCACCTAAGAGGGTGAAGGGAACCTTCTCCATGAAGAGCTCTTCAGAACAGGTCCAGGGCAACAAGATTCATTCTGGAGCTCAGCCCTGGAAAGGTGAATACGTGGGCTAAGATGGTTAGATAAGATGTGTAAGTCTTTCCATTTTAGTAGTTCTCATTTTTTTTTCAGGGTGATGGAAACCACACAGATTTTCCTTAAATATGTACAACAATATCAAATTTTCCAAGATGACAGATGCATGTGTATACATCCATGTCTGCATCAATCTCTATAACCATATCTATAACCTTCTTAAGATCATCTCATTAATAAGCCTAAGGACAGGACTCGAACCTGGATCTTTTGTTTCTATTGTATAACGTCAGCCCTGCTGTCCATGGCATGACAAATATTTTGGCATACCTTAAAATCTATGCAAGTGATTATGAATATTATGAATGACAATTCCTTAAGTGTCTCTAAACATTTGAGGGGAGTCTTGCCTCCCACTGAGTGATCCTTTTGGCACTTGGAATCAGTTTCAAGATGTTTTTCTGATTGTCTGTCAGAATGAAGTTCCCACCTCCTATTTTACACTGCAAGCACTTGTCAACTTTCACAAAGACAAATAAGAGAAAGGAAAGAAGAGGTGTGTTGTACTGGATGGTTAGTGTAGATACCGCTCTGTACGTCAGAGTCACTAAGCGTGATGGGGCACGAAATGGTCCCATTTTACAACAGTTTACTCTTTAACAAATACTTCCATCTCCTTCATGAGAATGCCATGAGAAAGCCATTAGTCAAAGGCAAGTGAATAAAAAATTGAGTTTATGAGTGGAGAAAACAAAGTCATTTAAGAACATTCCTCAGATGTTCATTCTTTCATCTGAGGAAAAGATAGAAAAGATACTATTAAGTTAAAATCAGGAAGATGAGTAAAAGGATAATGCCCTGCAAGAAACAAATGAAAACAGTACTTCATGAATGAAGAGTAATTCATAGTTGGGATGCTAGGAGTAAGTCAGTTAAGATTTAAGCATAACGCCAAAGCTGCTGCTGAAGCCTGAGCGATTTAATTCCCTTTCTTTTAGATTCACAAACTTGGAATCCATTAGCACTCAATGGATCCTAATCTAATCAATCAGTAAATATTAGTGATTCTTTCATTGAAGTATACCCAGAATTCACCTGCTTCTCATCACTTCCTCAGTGATCCAGGCCATATTATCAACTCTTCCACCCATCCATTCACTGCAATGAGAGTGGGTCTTTAAAAACGTAAAATCACGTAACTCCTCTGAAAATCCTCCAGAGGGTTTCCATCTCACTCAGAACTCCCGACGACATCAGTTCAGTTCAGTCCCTCTGTCATGTCCGACCCTTTGTGACCCATGGACCGCAGCACACCAGGCTTCCCTGTCCATCACCAACTCCAGGAGCTTGCTCAAACTCAAGCTCATTGAGTCAGTGATGCCATCCAACCAAACACAGGCAATTTTTAATTCATTGCCCATACACAGAGCCTAACACAGTGCTTGGCATATAGAATATTCTAACACTGGGGAAAAAAATTAGTTTGAACCAACAACATTATTACTTTTTTTTTTAATTGGAGGCTAATTACTTTACGATATTGTATTGGTTTTGCCATACAGCAACATGAATCCGCCATGGGTGTACACATGTTATTTTTTAATCATTTTCCTACTCCCAGACATGTAGGTTGTGTCCAGTATTTTTTAAGTTATAGAAAGTTTTGAATGTATGTGTATAATTCATTTTTAAGACTTCTATTAAATTGTTTTTTATTTGGAGAAAATTTCCAGAGGTGGGGTTTTTTTAATTTAAAGATACAGACATCCTTATGGCTATGGTGCTTTGTTCCCAAAAGGCTGTAGCCATCTGCTTTCCTTTGATTCTGGACTTTTCTTGCTCAAATTCACCTTTCATGCACCTACCAATGAGTTTCACTGAAAACACAAACATGACTAGGTCACCATCCCATGCCTGCCCATCACTTCCCACGACCCAGCTCCTTCCATCCCTTGAGCTTCATCCCTTGCCATCCACTGTGTCCTATTTTTATCCCTTCACTCCTGGAATGTCTGATGCCCCCACACCCTAAGCTATTCCTTAGCCTCTCTGCCTTAGTTCCTGCAATTCCTTCTGCTTAAAGCATCCTTCTTTTTCTCACTTTAGTTAACATCTACTCTTTCAGATGTTTCAGAAAAACATCTATTTCTGCTTTATTGACTATGCAAGGCCTTTGACTGTGTGGATCACAATAAACTGTGAAAAATTCTGAAAGAGAATGGACATAACAGAAGCAGAAGATATTAAGAAGAGGTGGCACAATACACGGAACTGTACAAAAAAGATCTTCAAGACCCAGATAATTACAATGGTGTGATCACTCACCTAGAGCCAGACAACCTGGAATGTGAAGTCTAGTGGGTCTTAGGAAGCATCACTACGAACAAAGCTAGTGGATGTGATGAGATTCCAGTTGAGCTATTTCAAATCCTGAAAGATGATGCTGTGAAAGTGCCACACTCAACATGCCAGCAAATTTGGAAAAATCAGCAGTGGCCACAGGACTGGAAAAGGTCAGTTTTCATTCCAATCCCAAAGAAAGGCAATGCCAAAGAATGCTCAAACTACCACACAATTGCATTCACTTCACACGCTAGCAAAGCAATGATCAAAATTCTCCAACCAGGCTTCATCAATACATAAACTGTGAAGTTCCAGATGTTCAAGCTGGATTTAGAAAAGGCAGAGGAACCAGAGATCAAATTGCCAACATCCGCTGGATCATGGAAAAAGCAAGAGAGTTCCAGAAAAACATCCACTTCTGCTTTAAGACTACACCAAAGCCTTTGACTGTGTGGATCACAATAAACTGTGGGAAATTCCGAAAGAGATGGGAATACCAGACCACCTGACCTGCCTCTTGAGAAACCTGTATGCAGGTCAGGAAGCAACAGTTAGAACTGGACATGGAACAACAGACTGGTTCCAAATAGGAAGAGGAGTACGTCAAGGCTGTATATTGTCACCCTGCTTATTTAACTTATATGCAGAGTACATCATGAGAAATGCTGGGCTGGAGGAAGCACAGCTGGAATCAAGATTGCCGGGAGAAATATCAATAACCTCAGATATGCAGATGACACCACCCTTATGGCAGAAAGTGAAGAGGAAGCCTCTTGATGAAAGTGAAAGAGGAGAGTGGAAAAAGTTGGCTTAAAGCTCAACATTCAGAAAACGAAGATCATGGCATCCGGTCCCATCACTTCATGTCAAATAGATAGGGAAACAATGGAAATAGCAAAGACTTTATTTTTTTGGGCTCCAAAATCACTACAGATGGTGATGGCAGCCATGAAATTAAAAGATGCTTACTCCTTGGCTGAAAAGTTATGACCAGCCTATATAGCATATTAAAAAGCAGAGACATTATTTTGCCAACAAAGGTTCATCTAGTCAAGGCTATGATTTTTCCAGTGGTCATGTATGGATGTGAGAGTTGGACTATAAAGAAAGTTGAGTTCCGAAGAATTGATGCTTTTGAACTGTGATGATGGAGAAGACTCTTGAGAGTCCATTGGACTGTAAGGAGATCCAACCAGTCCATCCTAAAACAAATCAGTCCTGAATGTTCATTGGAAGGACTGATGTTGAAGCTGAAACACCAATATTCTGGCCACCTGATTGAAAGAACTGACTCATTGGAAAAACCCTGATTCTGGGAAAGTTTGAAGATGGGAGGAGAAGGAGACAACAGAGGATGAGGTGGTTGGATGGCATTGTTAACTCAATGGACATGAGTTTGAGTAAAACCAGGAGTTGGTGATGGACAGGGAGGCCTGGCGTGCTGCAGTCCATGGAGTGGCAAAGACTTGGACACACTGAGTGACTGAACTGAACTGAATAATAATGATAGTCATGGCCACTGCTGCCTTGAAGAGCCCTACCATGCTAGGAAGTGTACTGTAAGCCTCACATAAATTGTTTCTAGAACTGAGTTATGTAACATGTGAAAGCCTTTAGCATCATACACATCAAAATTGCTCAAAAGTGTTTTCCTTTCAAGTATTTATTGATTTTCTTTTAAGATTTCATTTATCTTTCTTGGGACCTTTTCTGCCTTTTTCTGATGATTTGATAGAATTCCAAGCAGGCACCTGACTCTAGGTATTTGCATGCAAAATTACTGTTTTCTCCATCTGTTTACATTCAATAGGGGATTTTGCTTGACTGTTCTGTTTTTCACTGGATTTCATGGGCCTTGTGTGACCTCACCAGATTCTTGGCCTCATACTGTCTACAGCTTCCAGGGAAGACAAGTCATGTTTCAAGTCACACTGAAATTTAGCTGAAAACTTGCATATTTTAATCAGGAATTTTAGCTTAGTATTGACAGCACTTCATGTTTCTTGCCTTATTTTCTTTTCAGAGCTTGTGTATGTTTGTTTTCCCCTCAGCCAGTATACAGTTGACCATTTAATTTAAAAAGATTATTGCAAGACTCCATTATATGTGTTTCAGTGTATTCATTGTAGTAATCATTTCATTCCTTTATTTTGGGCCTTTGCTGAGGATTTTCAGTGCCACAGTTTCCCTGCCTACCTACTGCTGACTTTTCAGTGTCTTGCTGGGACTTGGCCAACCATGTTAAGATGTATATTAATCTTATTCTGTCTTTTCAAACACAGCCAGTCAAGAGCCCAAAGAGGATAGTAATTGCCATTTTTTCTATTTCTTAAATTCAAATTTATCACCATTTTAAAATGCTCACTGATATGTATCAAATCTTCCAAATGATAATATGCTCTGAGACATTGACATTTTTCTTGGTAATAATCATACCTCATTTTTTCCAAATTCTAAATATCAAAAGTCTGTGTATAATGAACTAGTAATTACACTGAATGGAACTGACAGCGGTAAGAGGATCCCACAGGTTCATTTTTCTTTGATAGGCCTGTTATTTCATACTGACTTGCTCATGGGAAGATGAATGAAACTGACAATGTAAATGACCAGAAAGCTGGTAACTGGATTCTAAATGTTCATCTTGTCACATTGATGTCAGCTGAAGGAACTATTAACACCTGAGAAAACTATATAAATAGCTTCTTAACTTGTGGCTATAAAAGAAAGAGGAGTATAATGGGGTCAGAACTGACAGGATTCATTAAGAGAATATTTATGGCAGAATAGTCATCTGAAGTAAAAAAAATATTTTATTGGTGATTTTTTTTAAGTAAAAAAACAATATTGAAAGTTGTGGGGTTTTTGAGATATTTCCACTGTACTGTGGGGCTAAATTTTCTATGATTTATCTGAATTTCAGGTAGCTCTGGCTCTTATGATTTATAAGATAAAAAATAGAAAATATATATAATACATGTATAGGCTTCCTTGGTGGCTCAGACAATAAAGAATCTTCCTGCAATGTAGGACCCTCAGTTTCTATCCCTGGGTCAGGAAGATACCCTGGAGAAGGCAATGGCACCCACTCCAGTACTCTTGCCTGGAAAACCCCATGGAAGGAGGAGCCTGGAAGGCTGCAGTCCATGGGGTCCCTGAGAGTCGGACACAACTGAGCGACTTCACTTTCACTTTTCACTTTCATGCACTGGAGAAGGAAATGGCAACCCACTCCAGTGTTCTTGCCTGGAGAATCCCAGGGACGGGGGAGCCTGGTGGGCTGCCATCTATGGGCTCACACAGAGTCGGACACTACTGAAGGGACTTAGCAGCAGCATCTAGTATTCTTGCCTAGAGAATTTCATGGACAGAGGAGCCTGTATGGCTACAGTCCATGGGGTCACAAAGAGTCATGACTGAGTGACTAATACATACACATACATACATGTATATATACTACATATGTACATATAATATAAATTTTACATATGATATAAATTATATGTCTATACATATGTATATATAAAGTTTATTTGAAGCCAATTCAGAAACTTAATTTAATGGAACATTGAAAACATTTTTAATATTACTAAAGTCTGGTGGATATATATGTATATATTTTTAGCTGTTCAAAAGTTTATTTAGAATAAAAACTCCCAAACTCAGCTCGGACTGTTCAAAGATTGGCTGTTTCCATACCAGTGAGAAAGATGTGATTGAGTGCTTTCTTGATCAAAAGCAGAATGTGCTACATGTTTATTCCTGGAGTTAATATGGTGACAGAAAAGCAAAATTTTAAAATAACATTCTGACATGAACTGAAATGAAAATATCCACTGAAGGAAAAAAACAATAAAAGAGAGCAAGTTTCAATGTTTATTATTACTAAAGTCTGGCTGTGCTTTTAATTTTACTAATCTACAATTATGCTTTCCTTCTTCCTTGGGATATGCACTCCTGACACTTGTATTTCTTTTTTTTTTTTTTCTTTTTACTTTATTTTACTTTACATTATTGGTTTTGCCATACATTGACATGAATCCCTCTCGGGTGTACATGACTTCCCAATCCTGAACCACCCCCCATCCACCTCCCACCCCATATCAACTCTCTGGATCATCCCCATGCACCAGTCCCAAGCATCCTATATCCTGTATCGAACATAGACTGGCGATTCGTTTCTTACACAAGACAGCAAAAGAGACCCAGATGTATAGAACGGACTTTTGGACTCTGAGGGAGAGGGAGAGGGTGGGATGATTTGGGAGAGTGGCACAGATTGTATTTCTTTCATGATTTCAAATAGAATCACAGTGTTTTCATTATCATACTTATATTGTTGCTGTTATGATTACTGCAATTTTGTAAGATTGAGCTTGGTATATCCTAAAGACTTTCAGTTCAGTTCAGTTCAGTTCAGTTGCTCAGTAGGTCTGACTCTTTGCGACCCATGAACTGCAGCACGCCAGGCCTCCCTGTCCATCATCAACTCCTGGAGTCCATCCAACCCCATGTCGATTGAGTTGGTGATGGCATCCAGCCATCTCATCCTCTGTTGTCCCCTTCTCCTCCTGCCCTCAATCTTTTCCAGCATCAGGGTCTTTTCAAATGAGTCAACTCTTCACATCAGGTGGCCAAAGTATTGGAGTTTCAACTTCAACATCAATCCTTCCAATGAACAACCAGGACTGATCTCCTTTAGGATGGACTGGATGGATCTCCTCAATCCAAGGCACTCTCAAGAGTCTTCTCCAACACCACAGTTCAAAAGCATCAATTCTTTGGCGCTCAGCTTTCTTTATAGTCCAACTCTCACATCCATGCAGAGACCACTGGAAAAACCATAGACTTGACTAGACAGACCTTTGTTGGCAAATTAATGCCTCTGCTTTTTATTTTTTTATTTTTGAGGTTTACTAATTTATTTGCACCAGCTTTTTAATATGCTGTCTAGGTTGGTCATAACTTTCTTTGCAAGGAGTAAGCTCTTTTAATTTCATGGCTGCAGTTACCATCTGCAGTGATTTTGGAGCCCTCCAAAATAAAGTCAGCCACTGTTTCTCCATCTATTTTCCATGGGTCTGGATGCCATCATCTTCGTTTGCTGAATGTTGAGCTTTAAGTCAACTTTTTCACTCTCCTTTTTCACCTTCATCAAGAGGCTCTTTAGTTCTTCTTCATTTTCTTCCATAAGGGTGGTGTCATCTGCATATCTGAGGTTATTGATATTCCTCCCAGCAATCTTCATTCCAGCTTGTGCTTCTTCCAGCCCAGCATTTCTCATGATGTACTCTGCATAGAAGTTAAATCAGCAGGGTGACAACATACAGCCTTGACGTACTCCTTTTCCTATTTGGAACCAGTCTGTTGTTCCATGTCCAGTTCTAACTGTTGCTTCCTGACCTACATACAGGTTTCTCAAGAGGCAGGTCAGGTGGTCTGGTATTCCCATCTCTTTCAGAATTTTCCAGTTTCTTGTGATCCACATAGTCAAAGGCTTTGGCATAGTCAATAAAGCAGAAATAGATGTTTTTCTGGAACTCTCTTGCTTTTTCCATGATCCAGCGGATGTTGGCAACTTGATCTCTGGTTCCTCTGCCTTTTCTAAATCCAGCTTGAACATCTGGAAGTTCACAGTTCACGTATTGTTGAAGCCTGGCTTGGAGAACTTTGAACATTACCTTGCTAGCGTGTGAGATGAGTGCAATTGTTCAGTAGTTTAAGCATTCTTTGACATTGCCTTTCTTTGAGATTGGAATGAAAACTGACCTTTTCCAGTCCTGTGGCCACTGCTGACTTTTCCAAAGTTGCTGGCATGTTGAGTGCAGCACTTTCACAGCATCATCTTTCAGGATTTGAAATAGCTCAACTGGAATCTCATCACCTCCACGAGCTTTGTTCGTAGTGATGCTTCCTAAGTCCCACTAGACTTCACATTCCAGGATGTCTGGCTCTAGGTGAGTGATCATGCCAACATTAGGCAAATTAAAAACTTATCACTTTTCCTTCAAGTAATACTCAGGATAACTTGTTAAATGCATCCATTATCATTCATGTTTTAGTTATGCATTGGCTATTTTTGGTGAATTAGTAAGCTTTTAAAAAATAGAAACAAAGAAATCCATAGCCCCAAATTCTCTGATTACATGTTTATTGAACAGAGCTTTGGTCATCTGTCACCCTGTTGTAACTAGGCAAAGACCAACTTGTCTGTGACTTGCTTCTGGAGTGCTGAAACATGGCTTTATGGAGTTCCAAGCTTGGTCTTACTGTTGATACATGGAGTATCTCTTGCTTGAAATGGAGACCTTGATTTTATTCTATTTAGGCCAAACTTCTCACTACTATCTAAATTGATGCTTTTGGACCAGACTTTGTTCTTAACTCACAAGAACTTTAGGAGCCATCTCTTCTGAGCTTTTGAGTCCTCTGAGCCAATTAAATAAGGATTTGGTGTGCGATGACACCAGAGTGGGTTGCTATAGGGTAGAAATTAAAGGAGTTTGTGTGTGTGTGTGTGTAGAATCTATATCTATAATATCTATTAATGCATAATTTTAAGAATAAAATAAATCAGATTCAGTCTATAATAATCACTTTGTGCATATGTGCTAACTCGCTTCAGTCGTGTCTGATGCTATGCAACTGCATGGACTGTAACCTGCCAGGCTCCTCTGTCCATGGGACTCTACAGGCAAAAGTACTGGAGTGGACTGCCATGCCCTCCTGCAAGGGATCTTCCCAACACAGGGATTGAACTTGCATCTCTTACATCTCCCTCATTGGCAGGAGGGTTCTTTACCACTAGTGTTACTTTCGAAGTCCCAAATTTCTCTGTAAGTGAAGCCAAAGTTGATTCAGAATGGAAAATTGTCCTTTTGAACTAGTATAAAAACATGACTATATTTATACAGAAAGTAGAATGTGCAAATGTGCACGTTTACCATTTTCTTACAGACAGAAACCTAAGTATTGTGAAAATTCCCCATTTGAAATCATGTTTCTAGGGGGATATTAAGTTACATCTTTATATTTTGACAGGATTGTTAACACTTGATAAAATAAATCTTACAGATTAGCATCCTGATTTGCAACTCCCTAGACTCTTAGAGCTTTCAGGAGTGTATCTTGTGATAAATGATATAAAATAAGTAGAACACAGGATAAGAGAAAATCTCTTCTCATACAGAAGCAAGGATGGAAGGCATACCAGTGATCAGTTCTCTTCAGTCACTCAGTCGTGTCCAACTCTTTGCAACCCCATGGACTGTAGCATGCCAGGCTTCCCTGTCTATCACAAATTATTGGAGTTTGCTCAAACTTGTGTCCATCAAGTCAGTGATACCATCCAACCATCTCATCCTCTGTCATTCTCTTCTTCTCCCACCTTCAATCTTTCCCAGAATCAGGGTCTTTTCAAATGGTCTTTTCAAATGAGTCAGTTCTTTGCATTAGGAGGCCAAAGCATTGGAGTTTCAGCTTCAACATCAGTCCTTTCAGTAATTATTCAGGACTGATTTCCTTTAGGATGGGCAATCCTAAAGGACTGAATCTTTTTGCAATCCAAGGGACTCTCAAGAGGCTTCTCCAACACCACAGTTCAAAAGCATCAATTCTTTGGCGCTCAGATTTCTTTATAGTCCAACTCTTACATCATACATGACCACTGGAGAAACCAGAGCTTTGACTTGATGGACCTTTGTCGGCACAGTAATGTCTCTGCTTTTTAAAATACTATCTAGGCTGATCATAGCTTTTCTTCCAAGGAGCAAGTGTCTTTTAATTTCATTGCTGCAGTCACCATTTGCAGTGATTATGGAGCTCAAGAAAATAAAGTCTCTCACTGCTTCCATTGTTTCCCCATCTATTTGCCATGATGTGATGGGACTGAATGCCATGATTTTAGTTTTCTAAATGTTGAGTTTTAAGCCAACATTTTCACCCTTCTCTTTCACTTTCATCAAGAGGCTCTTTAGTTCTTCTTCGCTTTCTGCCATAAGGGTAGTGTCATTTGTGTATCTGAGGTTATTGATATTTCTCCCAGCAATCTTGTTCCAGCTTGTGCTTCATCCAGCCCGGCTTTTTACTTGATATATTCTGCATATAAGTTAAAAGAGCAGGGTGACAATATACAGCTTTGACGTACTCTTTTCCTGATTGTTAAGATACTCTAATTCAGAAAATTAAGTCAGAAGAACACCAAAGTGAATCATTCCAAATGTAATATGGCCTTATGTATAAAATCCTATCATGGTAATTAAGGATTCTGGATTCAGATCCTTGCTGTTAAGCTGTATCTATCTTACCTCTAGTCATTCTATCATTCAGTACACTTTACCAAGCACTGCCCACTGAAAGCAGTAATAGCAGAGAAGGTGACAAGCCAGGGAGGCCAGCTGGGTTTGAATTCTGGCTCTGCCCCCTGTTGCTTTGTAACCTGAGAAAGTCAGTTAAGTCTTTGATGGCTTAGGTTCTTTAGCTGTAAAATGGAGATAATAAATATATCTTACACATTTATTTTATTTATTAAATGAGTCAATATGTGTAAAGAAGAGTGCTTATCACAGGTTATGTTCTACATGCATGTTTGCTGTCTTTAATACAGAAAAAAGTGAAGAAGTGTTTATTTATGGGTCAATGTAGGAGAGTTAACATATGCACATGTGAAATAGAAATAATTCTGTATTAAGTAGGATGTACATAGTTGCTGTTTTGCACCTATGCTTTATCCATGACCCTTTATCTAAACAGTACCTCAACTTTAACATAGTCCACATGGCCCATGTAGGGATTGGCCTTTGGCTCAGTTTATACCCT
This sequence comes from Aepyceros melampus, assembly GCA_006408695.1. Lineage (NCBI taxonomy): Eukaryota > Metazoa > Chordata > Mammalia > Artiodactyla > Bovidae > Aepyceros > Aepyceros melampus. The sequence goes on along the minus strand of SJXQ01006784.1, from coordinate 66,747 downwards.
CAGTTCCTAAGGTGGGCATGTCTCCAACTCTGACTGGTTTATATGTTCTATTCCACTAGCCATTGCATTTCATTCGGGAAGAGCATGTGAAATAATGTTTCTAATGAGATAAAACACTAAAACTGTTGCTGATCTATGTTACTGAAGAAGACCTAAGTCTAGATATCTCTAGTTTTAATTATGATGTAAATTTAGAGGTGCCAGGAATGATGATAGAGACGGAGTCTAAGTAAGAAGGAAGTAAACTAGAAGAAAACGTGCCAAGAAATGGAAAAGAGAATGGGGGGGGGGTGGGAGAGAAAGAGAAAGAGAAAAAGATAGTCCCCTCGACATCACCTGAGTCCCTGGATGCAGCTGTGCTCAAAGTAAACATGGGTCTGGAATCTTAACCTGTATGAATCAGTATTTTCTCATATTTCTTAAAAAAAAGTGTGAGTTGTTTGTCTTCTATTTGTTAAAAAGAGTCTTTTTTTAATACAAAGGAATCAATAATTGCCATAAGAGATGTCATATTATTGATATTATAAAGATTAAAGAATTGCTTCATTAGGGTATAGCAAGCTTGAATAACAGAGCTTGAAAATCCCTAGGTTTTAATGATTTTATTATACATAAAAGCTTTACATATGACAAGAGAAAAATAATTTCAATCTTTGCTTTTCAATCTACCTTTTAAGGACATTTTAACCAGAAGGTTTCTCTACCAGGCTGAGTATCAATAAAGGGTAGTCTGGGCTTTTCCCCAACTACAAAGGCCAGGCAGACATTCTGTTCATAAAGCTCAGGTCAGTTTCCATCTAAATTTCTGTTTAACACCTAAGAGAGTGTCAACAACATGATAGCACAGAAAATATCACCTTCATCTTTGTATGTTTCTCAATGCCTGAGACTTCGAATTACTCTGTGTATGCATGTGTGTGTGCTGGTCCCTCAGTCATGTCTGACTCTTTGTGATCACATGGAATGTAGCCCTTCAGGTTCCTCTGTTCATGGGATTTTCCAGGCAAAAATACTGGAGTGTGTTGCCATTCCCTTCCCCAGGGGATCTTCCTGACCCTGAAATCAAACCCAGGTCCCCTGCATTGCAGGCAGATTCTTTACCAACTGAGACATTTGTTAAATTCTAGAATCAATTATTAAAAGCTGAACAATGGAGTAGGAATATTCATTAATAAATGATGTTTCTGTAACTTAGACAAAAGCATACAGATATCAGATATATTTGTTTCCTAGGACTGCCATAACAAAGTACCAGTGTCAGGATAGTTTAAATAAATTTTTTTCTCAGAGTTCTGGAGGCAAGAATTCCAAGATCAAGGTCTGCAGAGTAGTTTTCCTCTGAAGGCTCTCCCCTTGGCTTGTAGATGGCTGTCCATCCTCTCCTTCTGCCTTCATAAGGCTGATGTGTGCACGTATGTCTGTATCCAAATTTCCAGTCACTGGATTAAAGACCTCATTGAACTTAATTGCCTCTTCAAAGACATCTTCAAATATAGATATATTCAGAGGTACTGGGGGTTAGGGTTTCGACACACAAATTTTGGAGGGACCCAAAAAATTTACAAAATAATCTTTTCCTCTGGATTGAGTCCTGGTTTTAAGCTGAATAGAGTGCAAGTGATAACATTTTAGTGCATCACCCTCTCTCTGTTCAGCTCATCCTTGGTTGGGAGGTGTTCCTTCCACCCCTGTGTATCCATTATTGGTACTTTCTTCAGGTCTGTCCAGCATTCTAGCTTTTCATCTTCCCACTCTGCTTTGACAATTCCCTAGCCCTTTGCAATCTCCTCCTTTTTCCCTCATCATCTTGTCCTCTCCACCTCCCAGAAAGGAACTGCCTCACATTTCCTACTCTGCCTCAGGTAGAATGCTCTACCATTCATGTCCACCTTGGTTTACTTTTGTGGTGGTGGTTTAGTCTGGTTAGGGAAGGAGATGATAAGCTTTCAATATGTCAGTGAAAGAGGGGAAGGAGAAATCTGTTCATCAAGCTCCCTAGAAAGCGCTGTCTGTAAGACTGTTAGTAGATCCACGATATTTAACATGCTGTTGTTGTTCAGTCACTAAGTCATGTCCTCCTCTTTGTGACCCCAGGGACTGCAGCATGCCAGGCTCCTCTGTCCTTCACTGTCTCCCAGAGTTTGCTCAAACTCATGTCCATTGAATTGGTGATGCCATCCAACCATCTCATCCTCCGCTGCCACCTTCTCCTTTTGCTTTCAGTCTTTCCCAGCATGAGAGTCTTTTTCTGATCTTTAATATACTCCTTGCAAATAATCAAAGTAAAAGTTTACACCAGTTTTATCATAAGCAAATAAAATAAATTTGGAGTTTTCACTTAATGACTGGCATTGAAGAAAACAAATATTATGTCCTGGACAAGAACTATCATTAGCTCATTTATGGCCCACTGATGTCAGTTTCCCGGTGGCAAATCCTCTCATCAGGTATTTTAAACTGCTAGCCTGAGTTGCATAGGAAGGAGCACCACTAAATGACAGGATTTTCCAGCACTGAAGAAAATTATACAAACACTGTAAGGTCTAGATTTTTCAGTAAGAGTCTACCTACAAACAACTGAAAAGACAGAAATTCAGACCACAAAATTCAGTGCTCTTACTTTGCAAACAACAGTTAGTATTTTATGATTATATCAGCCTACAAAGAAATACTGTCTCCATTCTAATACTCATATGCAAAAATATGGATTATAAAGAAGCTATAGTATAATGGTTTTATTGAGCAGTTTACTATTGTGTTTGCCATTCAACTATTATGAGTTATTATGCACATTGTCACTATTTGGAAAAATGCATGCCATTAGCATGCATACCATGATAAAGGATGTATTCAGTTCAGTGAATAACCATAAACAGGATGGAAACCTTATTCAAACTGGAAGACGGTTGAGTCAGCAGTGGAAAATTTATACAAGAGTGATAGCCCATTTTCTTTACAATTCTGGAGATGAATTAGGATGTTGATGCATTTCAGTACTGAGAAATTCATAAATGGAGTTTTGTATATGTGTCATTATTTTGAAAAGTTAAAAAAATTTTCTTTTGGAGTTCCGTTCCGTTCCGTTCAGTTGCTCAGTCGTGTCCGACTCTTTGCGACCCCATGAATCGCAGCACGCCAGGCCTCCCTGTCCATCACCAACTCTTGGAGTTCACTCAGACTCACGTCCATTGAGTCCGTGATGCCATCCAGCCATCTCATCCTCTGTCGTCCCCTTCTCCTCCTGCCCCCAATCCCTCCCAGCATCAGGGTCTTTTCCAATGAGTCAGCTCTTCGCATGAGGTGCCCAAAGTACTGGAGCTTCATTTTAGCATCATTCCTTCCAAAGAAATCCCAGGGTTGATCTCCTTCAGAATGGACTGGTTGGATCTCCTTGAAGTCCAAGGGACTCTCAAGAGTCTTCTCCAACACCACAGTTCAAAAGCATCAATTCTTTGGCACTCAGCCTTCTTCACAGTCCAACTCTCACATCCATACATGACCACAGGAAAAACCATAGCCTTGACTAGATGGACCTTAGTCGGCAAAGTGATGTCTCTGCTTTTGAATATGCTACCTAGGTTGGTCATAACTTTTCTTCCAAGGAGTAAGCGTCTTTTAATTTCATGGCTGCAGTCACCATCTGCAGTGATTTTGGAGCCCACTCTCAAGAGTCTTCTCCAATACCACAGTTCAAAAGCATCAATTCTTTGGCACTTAGCCTTCTTCACAGTCCAACTCTCACATCCATACATGACCACAGGAAAAACCATAGCCTTGACTAGATGGACCTTAGTCGGCAAAGGAATGTCTCTGCTTTTGAATATACTATCTAGGTTGGTCACAACTTTTCTTCCAAGGAGTAAGCGCCTTTTAATTTCATGGCTGCAGTCACCATCTGCAGTGATTTTGGAGCCCAAAAAAATAAAGTCTGACACTGTTTCCACTGTTTCCCCATCTATTTCCCATGAAGTGATGGGGCCAGATGCCATGATCTTCGTTTTCTGAATGTTGAGCTTTAAGCCAACTTTTTCACTCTCCTCTTTCACTTTCAACAAGAGGCTCTTTAGTTCCTCATCACTTTCTGTCATAAGGGTGGTGTCATCTGCATATCTGAGGTTATTGATATTTCTCCCGGCAATCTTGATTCCAGCAGTTGGCTGGATGGCATCACGGACTCAATGGACATGAGTCTGAGTGAACTCCGGGAGTTGGTGATGGAGAGGGAGGCCTGGAGTGCTGCGATTCATGGGGTCGCAAAGAGTCGGACACGACTGAGCGACTGAACTGAACTGAACTGATGCAGTAGCTTTTTACTGAGTCTTTATTAGAAACTAACCTTTTAAAGTACTATCTCATTTAAAGTGCACAACCTTTCATATTAGGTAAAGCTATAATTCAGTGTATCCAAGACAATATTCATTGCACACTGTTGGCATTCTTCATGTATTCATGTATCACTAATACAGTAAAATGCTGCCAATATACTATGATATGCCATTAATTGTAAGATGTGCTTTGATATCAGAGGTATTAATTTAAAAGTATATTTTAGAATAGCTGAATTGCAGCAGGTCATTATTCTCATTTAAAAACGGGACAGCTAGGTCCAGAAAGGTTTAGGAACTTGCTTGAGGTCACATAATTTGCACATGTAGTGTTAAACCTAAATCCACTTCCGTGCCAGACCATATACATGATGATATAGGATCAATCTCCAGCAGGGATATTTTTTGGAAAGGAGTTGGGTAATGAACAATTAAAACACTAAAAGCAGCAACAGTCATAAAATCTCCACTAGATCTCTTCTTCTAAAATATGCCCTAAAACTAGGCCATTGATTTCATTTTCTCCTGAATACTGGAAAGCTTTTTAAAAAAGTAAGGAAAGATGTGTAAAGCATAGTGAAGCACCAATATGTCTTCTACAAACACAAAAGCCTATTTCTGAAAAATGTACAGAAGGCCTGTATTTCAGGAGTTTAGGGTGTTAGGGAGCTACAAAGTTGAGATTAGGAGGAAAATAGGAGGTATCAATTTTGATTTCTCAAACTTCCATAAGTCTTTCAATAGAAGACAGTATTTGGGAAAGGACTTGTTTGAGACCTTAAAATCATGGTTTTATGTCTACTGAAGCCTCTCCATGCAGAGAAGAGAAAATAGCATCCTGTAGTGATAAGAATATTGACTAGAAAACAAATACTTGACTTTAAATCCTAACTCAGCTTTAGAAAAGGCAGAGGAACCAGAGATCAAATTGCCAACAGCTGTTGGATCATAGAAAAAGCAAGAGAATTACAGAAAAAACATCTACTACTTCTTCATTGACTATGCTAAACCTTTGACTGTATGGATCACAACAAACTATGGAAATTTCTTCAATGGATGGAAATACCAGACCACCTTACTTGTCTCCTGAGAATATGGAGGTCAAAAGAACTGACATGGAACATGGTTCCAAATTGGGAAAAGAGTACATTAAGGCTACATATAATATCCCTGCTTATTTAACTTCTCTTCAGAGTACATCATGAGAAATGCCTGGCTGAATGGACCACAAGCAAGAATCAATATTTCCAGGAGAAATAAGAAATATCAACAACCTCAGATATACAAATAATACCATTTGGCATCTAATGGCAGAAAGTGAAGAGGAGCTAAAGAGCTTCTTGATGAAAGTGAAAGAAGAGAGTGAAAAAGTTGGCTTAAAACTCATTCAAAAACCCAAGATTATGGCATCCAGTCCCATCACTTCATGGCAAATAGATGGAGAAAAAGTAAAAATAGTGACAGATTTTATTTTCTTGGGCTCAAAATCACTGCAGATGGTGACTGCAGCCATGAAATTAAAAGATGTTTGCTCCTTGCAAGAGAACCTATGACCAACCTAGACAGCATATTAAAAAACAGAGACATTACTTTGCCAACAAAGGTCCATCTAGTCAAAGCTGTGGTTTTTCCAGTAGTCAGGTACACATGTGAGAGTTGGACCATAAAAAAGCTGAGCACCAAAGAACTGATTCTTTTGAATTGTGGTGCTAGAGAATACTCTTGAGAGTCCCTTGGACAGCAAAGAGATCAAACAAGTCAGTCTTAAAAGAAATCAACTCTGAATATTCATTGGAAGGGCTGATGTTGAAGCTCCAATACTTTGGCCACCTGATGTAAAGAGCTGACTCATTGGAAAAGGCCCTAATGCTGGGAAAGATTGAGGGCAAGAAAAGAAATGGGCAACAGAGGATGAGATGGGTTGGATGGCATCACCACTCAATAGACATGAGTTTGAGCAAACTCTGGGAGATGGTGAAGAACAGGGAAGCCTGGCGTGCTGTAGTCCATAAGGTTGCAAACAGCTGGACATGACTCAGGGACTGGAAAACAGCAGCTATAGGAACTTGGACTAGACTTCTTTTCCTCTCATTCCTGCTATGGTTGAGAGATGATACTAGTCACTTTGCAAGGATTTGACAGGATTGGTAAGAAAGCATTTTAAGTACCTAATGCATATAGTATGCCAACATTTCTTCCATGGACTGTAAATTGCGTAATTATATTTTCACTTTATACCTTTTGTATTTTTTAGTGACTGCTGGGATGCTAGAAAATTAGGTACTTCCCTAACAAACCTGAAGGACATTCTGAATCTCTTTTCCCTCCTTTTTTTGACTTTAACTCTTTTTTCTTACTTTTTCATTTACTTCTTACTTTTTTTTAAATTGTCTCCATTTTATTTTATTTTATTAATAATTAATTTTTATTTTTTAGTTTGTTTTGCTTTACAATACTGTATTCATTTTGCTACACATCGATATGAATCAGCCACAAGTGTACACTTTGATAAACTTGTGGTACCTTGCTATATTTTAAGGATGATGCCTTAAAACATCTCTACGATAGTCAATGCCTTATCATCACTATGACAGATGCAGAAATTTCTATGTACATAATTAACCACTCAGAAAGGGGAATTTGGACTGAGTGCTCTTGGTAGAACTATCTTTCCATTGGGCACTGATTTAATCCACTGTTGTGAAGTTTTTGGAAACTGTACTGATATGATAATGTGGACTACCACACAATTACACTCAGAGACTGCAGCCAGTAATCTTGGTTGGGGATCCTTACTCTTTCTTCATGGATATTTAAGAGAACAAACTTTAGGAAACCCAAGGGAGATGCTCTTTCCTCCATCGGTGGAGCATCACAGGGTGTTCCGCTCTTCCTTGATAAATTCCCATCCTGGGGTCTAATCTCCCGTCCTCAGAGGGCTTTGCAAGCTGGGCAACTGACTAGAGACTCTCAGCCTCCCTAGCAAGGCACTCTGTTTCAAATCTATCTTCTGTTCTCTCTGTGCTCCTGTTTACTGATCCCACTGAATATGTAATTTTATTGTAAGCCAAATGGAAAATGTTTATAAATGAAATGTAAGTAATCAGAGTCTGAAAGACTTCATAGTTATTGTTCCTGGTGTCATAAACGGTCCAGTCACTTAATAGGGTGCTGTTTTCCTCTGAGGGAAAAGGAACAATCACAGATATGAATGTAAAGTTGAGAAAAAATAACTTTAAATATCTTTTAGGTAAAGTTATAAATAAATTTCAAATATTAAATATATTTAATATGTGGGAATAATCATATATTCTCTGGCCCTTGATTGAGTTTACATCTGAGAAAACAAGTTTTCTAAATAATTCTCATTCATTAAAAAAAAAAAAAGCAAAAAGTATAGTAAAATGGAAAGGGAGGCAGTGTCCTAGTTACCAGGCACTTCACACATGTTGTCTCATTTAAACTCTAAAGCAAGGCCCCCAAAGATGATATTTTTACAGACTGAGTAAATAGAGGCTCAGAGAGGTAAGTGACATGTCCACGGTCACACAGCTGGTGAGTGGAAAGCTGAGCATTAAGCTCAGTTTAGTCCTGCCTCAAAGTCCAAACTCCTCCCCTAGGACAGATTACTAAACAGTTTAATAAGCACCACATGAAATGCTGAGAGATGCTCTAGATTTTCCCAAATCCCACGGCAAAGCAGAAAATAAATGAAAAAAACGCACAGACTTCCAGGCATCCCCGGCAAGCAGGAAATCATACTTTCCCATGAGCTGGGCTTGCCAAAGAGCATTTGCAGGGGGCCTGCCTGTCAGGGCCCATTTGGGATGTGTGTCCTCCAGGGCCCTCCATCCCTCGTAAAGGCATGATTCACTAAGGGTCCAGTCTTCAGCCCCTTTATGTACCATGGTTGGAATTCAGAATCACGGGAGGCATTTCTCAAACAAGAGGCTGACAGAAGCTTCCAGCCCCTGCATCTCTGATTTTTGTCTCTGTGACTTTTTGCTGAGGTATTTCAATGGAACATAACCCTGGCCCAGCACACTGGTGAGTTATGTGCAGAACATCCTGCCCAGCACCACGTGTGAGTGCTTATGTGTATGCACAGCGTTCACATTTCCAGCAACGCTCAGGAGCAGTTCAGTACCCATAAGGGTTCCTTGTAATGCTGAGGCTGTTGCAGGGGAGAGGCAGGAGGTGTGCCTCTCTCCAGCCCAGGCACTTTATATATGTTCCTTTGAAGCCTTGGAAACTGGAAAATGAATCACCTTTATGACTTGGGTCACTTGTGCCAGGGTGAGAGCCTTCCTGAAAGAGGCTTTTCTCACCCAGAGATGGCATCTATGCCCCCACCCTTCCACAGACACACATCCACAGTCCCCTTGCAGATGGAGAAGCAAGGAAACAGGTCCCTAGCTTCGGAAACCTACCTTCTGAGTCAACTCCTCTTGATTCAGTTTATCTTTAGCAGCTTCTGAAGAGGGTGTTTTGACTAAGGGTCTCCAACAGCTCTGCTGGATTTTGAACCCCTGGTAATGTAACAGCCTCGCCAATGATCCCTCTTACAGTGGGAAAGGACCACTTGAATCAAGCATCCACCATGCACACACCAGGCACTTGATTTAATTCTCACAACCCTTTGAGATAATAGCATAAGTGTCTTTAGGCATAAGAAATTAAAGTGGCCAAGGGGTCAAAACTGAAGTTAAGAATGGTCCCAAGGCATTTTCATTCACAATCCAGTATTCTTCCTGCTGCAGCACACTAACTTGACTCATTCACTTCCACACACTCAATCACTCTTTTATAAACTCATTCAATAAACATCATGTGAGTGCCCATTATATGCTACATATGGTGGGAAGCACCAAGATGCAGCAGTGAGCAAGACAGAGCAAGCTGTCACTGAGGATACAAAGTACTTGGGAGAGAAATATGGTGGGCAAAGAAATAGAACTGTGTTGTGCAGAAACAGTGCAATTAAATGTTTGCAAACATACAGCAAGGAGTGATAGTCTTGGGGAGATGAGTGGAGTCAAAGAACAATTCTCTGAATAAATGACACCTGAAAGATACCAAGCAAAGATGAGCAGTGTGGGCAAAGAATGAAAGAGAAAAAATCTCGTACAGAGTCCCCCAGGCCTAAAAGGGTTTGTACTGTTCAAGAAATTAGAAGAAGTTTAATTTGGTGGGAGTGTCTCCTGGTTGCTCCAAATCGAAACTTTTCTGATAAATGTTACCCAATAGTCTCCTCATCTAATGAGAAAAATTAAGATAGGGATTCAGCCCAGAAGTCACTTCCCTCAAGAAGAATGTCGAGAGAGGCCTCTGCATAAATAGCACCCAAGACCAGGGAAAAGAGTGACTTCAGGCTCAATTAGCAGATGACAATTCTCATTAAGTTACTAGGAAGGAAATGAGTATAAAGGTAAGCTCCTGACCCCCCACACCCATCCCATTTATCAGTGGTGCCCAACCTTGCTCACACCAGGAACCTGTGTCATGGAAGATGACTTCTCCATGGATGGGATGGGGTGGCCTGGTTTCCTACAGGGCATGGTCAAGTACTGTCTGAAGCTCAGGGGTTTGGAACCCCTGGAATCTATCACCAGTATCTTTAGCCACTACATAGTTTTTCTCCTTAACTCCAGAATGGATGGCATTTAAAAGTCATTCTTTTATGTGCTGAGTATCAGGCATCCTAATGGATATGCCGTCCTTACCCTAAAACCTGAAGTTAACTGTTTTTGGTAAATCCTTCTCTAGTCCTCTAATATGAAGTTATCTTCATCTTGTGTTTCCTGGATCCCAGGAAAAGATAATACATCTGCCTGCACTTCTATTAATCCAAAACTCTATTCTAGAGGGGAACTGGTAGGAAGAAAATTCACATTTATTGGGCACCTACTATGTGACAACTACCATTTAATTTCACCCCATATGGCAGGTGTAATAATCCCATTTTCAGATGAGAAAAATAAGGGCTTGAAAAGTACATGATTTGCTTATAATTACACAATAAAAGCAAGAGCAAAGACTTGAACCCATTTTGTTCTGAAGCTCCCATGTGGCTTTAGGACTCAGGATGTTTAAAGGCAATGACCATGAGTAACTGCCCAGCCTTGAAATCTAGCTGCACGTGGAACTCACTCTCCTTCCTAGAAATCTATCTTTAGGTAAATTATTAGCACCAGATCTGAAACCCAAGTATGTAAAGGAGATCCAGTGGTATTTTAGTGAATGATCCAGATAGACTGAACATATATAATGAAAATCTGGTTGGAAAATTTGACTTTCAAGGCAATGAGAAATCTTAGGAGAAAGCATTTTATTTTCAATTGTACAATATTCCAATAGATAACTCCATTCATAATTACTTTTAAAAGAGACCCACATGAGCATCACATGACAAAATTCCCTAGGGAGAGATTAATATATCTCCTTTGTTTGCATACACTGTCATGGTGAATTAAAAGACAGTAGGTCTCAGACTTGATCAAGCTTGGTTTCTAATTCTGCCTATGCTATTTCCCAGATGAGTCATATGAACACATTGCTGAACTTCCCTGAGCTTCTGTTTGCTCTTTCATACTCGGTGATAAAAATGGCAAAATGAGGAGGAGTTGCTTTTTAAAAAAGTAGCACATAGTAGGCTAGTAGGTATTCAACAAATGCTCATCTTGTCTTTCCCCTTCCAATAAACTCATCATGTATTTAATAGTCTATATTGACTTATGGTTTTACTGTGATAATTCCCATAATTATAATAATACCTGGCACTCACATACCATGGTAGCATTTGTAAAATGTTTTCAAGTTTGCTATCTTATTCAGTCATGACCTAGATATTGGTATCATTGCTTTAACCAAATTTTACAAATGAGGAAATCAAGTCTGGAATGGCAATATAACTTGAGGAGGGTCAAGAACAAGAGCTCTGGGACCCCACTGCTCATGGGACTACTAGGCCTTGCTCTATAACTTTAGGCAAATTATGTAATCACTCTGTGACTCAGTTTACTCATCTTTAAAACTGTGAATAATAATGGTACTTATTTAACAATGTTGGGAGAATAAGTTAATATAGTTATGTACATGCTTAGAACAATAAGTATTCAATTAATGTTATATATTATTTTTTGTTGCAAAAGAGTTACCACTTGAGCATTTGAGAGAATGAAATAAGGCAATAAATACATTCATACATATAAAGTATTTGCACTCATTTCTGACATACAGTAAGGGTTCAGCAAGTATTACCTGCTATTATTGTCCCATGTGACTCAGACAGTAAGTAGAAAAAATGGTTTTTGACTGAGCGTCCTCGGAAGTTAAAGCTATTATGGGTCAGGAGGGAAAAGATTGAGGAAACAGCAGTGGGAGCCCTGTTATGTGCCAAGCAAAGTGCAAATATCTTTTTAGCCTAGCTTACCCACTCCAGTGTTCTTGCCTGGAGAATCCCAGGGATGGAGGAGCCTGCTGGGTTGCTGTCTATGGGGTAGCACAGAGTCGGACACGACTGAAGTGACTTAGCAGCAGCAGCACTCTATTCTCCCAACAATCTTAAAGGACATAGAGCTATAACAGAGATTTTGGAAGTTCTGATACATTCTCGTACAGTTTCTAATCCTCACACAGGAAACGATAGGTTGTTTTATTAACTTCCTGTAATAAAGATGTGTCCAGGGAGGCTGATGAATTACTGCCCCACCTGCCTCTCTTACTCAATGCTCCGCGTTGTCTGATTCCCACCATCTGCCAGGTCTCCATCCCCACTCGCTACAACAACGGACTGAAAAACGCAAGCTTCTTTTCTATGTAAATCAAGCTTTGACTCCCTGACTCCAGTGCATCTGGGAGACAAGCCTCCTGCTCTTTCTAGGAGCCCTCACTCAGGGTGAACTCCAATCAGAAGTTGGAAACTGGGCCAGGTGGGAGCCTTGGAGTAAAAGGTGTTTTTGTCAGAGGGAATCCACTGAAGCCAGGATTTTGTTGCTTTTGACAGGGAGCCTAATTAGCCTTTAACTCTTTAACCACAACGATCTCTTGAAGTATGGAGAGGAAATTAACCACCAGCGCTTAGAGCCACATGGAAGAAATTAAAGCAATGTCCGCCTTCACTAATCCTCTTTCAAGGCAAAATAGTAAATATGCATTATATTTAACAATTGTGTTTCCCTGGAGCTAAGCATGGGTTTCAGTGAAAATAAATACTCTGTAATGTGCCTCAGAATGCTACCCTGGAATTGCAAATAGTCTTTTGCCCTCAACCCCAGCAGAATGAACTGCATAATGACAAGGGCCAGGATCAATAAATAGGGCCTGATTTGTTATCCAGGATTTATAATTCATCGTTGTTTGCAAAACGGAAGCTTGATTAGGTGTGAAGATCACTTTCCTAGTTTGGCTTTTTTCCAGTCTTCGGTGCTGGCTTAGACAGAGGCCAGGGTTGTATAAGGCTCAGAAGAAATGGCATTGTCCTGGCTGTATCATGGACCTATTGCACACTCAGTGTTTGTATCATGGCAACCTTCATTTAGTCCATCATATGTGTTTGTAATATATGTTCATCATAGTTTATTCATATACATCCATGATATATAATTTATTCTTTTATATATAGTTTATTCATATTGTAAATATATATTTGTCTAGGTAAACATGTATGTTTATATAAACATATGTTTATATTTGGTGTGTGTATGTGTATATATGTATATATATTCCTGGATGTGGGAAAGAGTTCTCGAAGTTAGTTTATTTATAGCCTCATGAAGTCACTTGTGAAGTCATTGTTTGCTAGAGCAAAAACGGGGACTCAGAGATAAATTATCTAAGTTGAGGGGTTTTTCAAATGCAATCCCCAAAGGCCTGGAGTTCTGTAAAGGAGCTACGGAAAGACACATTTAGATGCATTTGTATCTAAATTTGAAGCCTAGTCGTGGCACTCACTATCTTCATAACCCTGAGCAAGCTTTCTGCCTCTGTATAAGGGGCATGATAACAATTTTGTTATAGGGATGTCATGAGTCTTACATGAGTTGATGCATGTAAAGCATGTACCACAGAGTTGGAATATGACAAGTGATCAATGAATATTAGTTCTTACTATGTATCTACAACTCTTTCTCTATGACCATGATTAAATATCAGTATTCCTGGAAGATTATGCTTGAAATAAACTTCTCATTTTCTAGGAGATTTTAAAAAACTTATTTATCCTGTTTAATATACTGTAGTATATATGTAAGGAAGATTAAGTTCAGAAAGTGGAGGTAACACTGTCAAGGTCATAGAAAGACTGTGGTCTGTTGTTAAGAGGAAGGTTCCAGGAAAGATTTGGGCTTGTTGGTTTAACCAAAGCTCACTGGGACTGGTGAAGAGGTTATCAAATAAAGGAGACTTGAATTTAGTCTGTATACTGACACTAGCCTTCCCAGTTTCCACTCAGGTATGTGCATGCACAAACATGTACACATATACTCACTGATTCACATGCAGACACACACGTGATCTGGGTGCAGACCCTTCTGTTAGTTGGTCAGTTGGGTCCGACTCTTTGCAACCCCATGGACTATATAGCTGCCAGGCCCCTTTGTCCTTGGCATTTTCCAGGCGAGAATACTGGAGTGCATTAAAATTTTCTTCTCCAGGGAAATTCCCAACTGGGGATAGAACATGGGTGTCCTGCTCTGCAGGCAGAGTCTTTACCGTCTGAGCCATCAGGGAAGCCCTTGGTAAGCTGTTTATTTTCACTTCCGCCTTGTATTCTGTAAACTTTCAGGCATATCACTCATCAGATTGATCTTGTTATGCATGATGGGACAACTCTACCAAACCAATCAGTTGCCTGGTATGCCCACCTCCCTGATTCTCCCCATTACAATAAGCTGTTTACAAGTATTATTTCCTTTAATTCTGGTCAGGTAGAGAGTAGCCACATATGATTTTCCTATAGGCACGGAATCTCAAATTCATAAAAGTTAATACGAATACAGTATTGTAAAGCAAAACAAACTAAAAAAAAAAAATATTTAAAAAAAAAAAAAAGTTAAACAAATTGCCCAAATCCATGGGGTCGCAGAGTCGGATATGACTGAGCGACTAAGCACAACACAGCACATGCTAAGATTTAAAAACAGTTTTGTGTCACTCCAAAGACCATGCTTTATTCCAGAATTTTGTAAGCTGAGATCCCAATTCATTACTTGATCAAGGTTGCTCAGTTAAATGGGTTTCAACCAGCATCTACAATAATAAAAACAGAATGAAAGGGAAAACACACACACACAAGGGTGCATCACAGAGTATTATTTTGTAACACTTAAGTACATGTGCATGGGTTTGTGTGTTTGGAATAGGCATATAAAATAATTTTGAACTGTAAGTCTCAGCTGGAAAAGGTTGAAAGTTAGCACCTTATTAATCTGTATTGCTAGGGACAGTCCAGTCAGTCGGTGCCAAGCTTCCCAGGAAGCCTCCAGGCAGAATAAAATGCTTCAGCGTGTGTGTTCCCACGGCACAGTGTGCGTTCCTCGCTCATCACCCTAACCAACGCGCACCTGGGTTTTCTCCCCAAAGCATGGCCACCTGTATAAGGAGGCTTTTCTACTGTGTTTTTCCTCTCCACCTCTCCACCTCTCCCTGCCTCCTGGAGCACCTTGGGGAGATGGACACCCGAGAGTGTTTATTGCTTTGAAAAGCTGATACAATTGCTTTGATACAATTGAAAAGCTGAGCCATGTGTCAATAAAAGCTAAATGCTCCAGGTTCTCCATTTCCTAGATTTCTCTCTTTTATGACCTAGCTTGAGATCATTTCACTCTTCCTTAGTGCCTACAGCAATAACAGGCTGAGGGAAAAAATAAAGACAAAAGAGAAGAGAGGAAGGTTTAGAATTAATCATTTGCGTAAGACACCAAAAAGCAGAGAAACAAAATAATTTACTAAGTATATGTTTTGATATAAGGAAGATACAAATGACTTTTATCCAAACTGTCACAGGCCCACCAACTGTCTCAAGTTAATAATTAATAACTGAATGTAATTGGTTATATTCAGAGGTTATATCCAAAGGATACACTTGAGATAATGTTAGCAAGGAGAAAAAAAAAAAAAAATGAGAACTTTCCACTCCCATTTCCTGTGCTATCCTTTGGCCAAACACAGAAAGCCAGCCCAAACTCTGCCTCCTGAGGCGAGAGAAAGTTAGACTGCAACTTTCTGTTGTTTATTGTTGTTTTATTACTCTCCATTTTCACACGCTTCGGCAGAAGGGAAACGGAAATGCTGAGTACCCTGTGTGCATTCTCATGAGAAGAAGCCACAACAAACGCTGATAGAGCAGAAGTCCCTGGGGTCATATTTTCCTTTGCTCCATGTAGGAGGAACACGCTCGATGACATCTTCTCAGATGAACACGGAGTTCTTAATTTGGAATCAGTGTTGACCAACCAGGCTTTGAAAGCATTTTATCACTTGATTGCGGACATAATCCACAGGGCTGACTTGGATTCATTGTAGAGACTTCTCAAAGAGCACCTTATATAGTCTATTGTCTATTATTGTTAATCACTGTATTGTCTCATTATCTACTGTTATTATTTATATGGCTCTGATTCTGTGAAAGGGTGTGAAAATGGCAAATAATAAAACAACAATAAATAAGGTTAGGTCTGCAAGCCTTGTCAGAACTTAGAGGGAACCCCTCAGGGCAGATGGATGGGGCCGGGATAGACCTGTGACTCTGTGGAATATTTTGCACTTTGTGAAATACGACACTGCACGTTTACAGAATTTAATCAAATAAAATTTGTGATTATACAGAAAGTCTTTTCATTCAAATCTCAAATCCTCCATTATTTTAATCTATGGACTTGGCTTCTTTTTATAAGAGAAATGTACTGGTCTGAATTAAATTTGTGATGACCTTGGGAATATAATGATGTCAGAGCACATCCTTCCATCTCCCCATGCAATGAGTCACTACCTCCCAACCCAGTGGACTCTTCCACTTCTACCCTGATCACTAGGTTCTTAGTCCAGCCTCTATACTCTTTCAGATACTTTTCTCAGGTTCTCCAGACAAAGGATCATGAGGAGGAAATGGAAAAGTGTGTTCATAGCCATTGAAAGTGGGATGGTTAACAATTAAATAAAATGTAATTAATTTTATGCAGTATTTGAGGCTATTAAAAATATTAGAACCAGTAAAATGGCCCATGATAAATTCAGCCAGAAAAGTAAGATTCAAAATAGTTGTTTATTTATTTTTTAATATAAATTTGTTTATTTTAATTGGAGGCTAATTACTTTACAATATTGTATTGGTTTATTATGGACCTATTATTATAAAAATAAATAGCCACCCATATACTTTATGTGTGTGTATATATGTGCTATTATGGAAGCTATCTATCTTTGTGTGTATGCTTGTGTGTATGTAAGATTAAAGGGGTATAAAGTTAGCCCTCCTAATTTCAACTAAACATACATATGTTTAGGAAAAAGTTTAGAAATAATCCGTATACATAATAAGATCTATGTTAGAGTGGCACAGTCTGGACGTTATTCTCTTTTTGTTTCAAATACAATCTTACTACTTTTATGATATACAGATGAATTATAGATAAAATATTGATATATAGATGAGAGAGATTTAAGTAAGGATTAACTGTACAACTATAGACATACTCCTCATGTGTCTAGGACTCAAATTTACCTTTTGCCACATGAGGCTAAAAGATCTCCATATTTTCATTCTCCTGGGATGATTCCTGATTCTGTGGATAATAAGAGTGTATTATAACTAATTCTCTGATTCTAGACTAATTTTATGTTTACTAAAAGATATTCCCTGTGTATCATGGGAGGAAAAAGTCATAGACATTCTTACTGAATATGAATGCTGCATGGAATGGTTAAGGTATTTTGGAGAAACACTCAAGTTATAGTTAATGTACACACCAATAGTCTTTTTAAGAACTTGTGAGCTTATTGGGTTATACATGCCATATCTACAGAGAGACCCTAATTATAATTGTATTGCCTTTGTCATGGACTGTGGTAACAGCTCTAATAGACAGATTAGCATCAACATGTTAATAACTCTTGGGAGCTGATGGTAAAGCAATTAAGCCTTTGCAGTAATCTTAGGAAGGATGGATCTCACTATGAATTTCTCCTGTTTGAATGCTCTGAGACATATACAGCAAAATTTATCATGAAATGCAATGTCCTGTTTACACTTATGACTTCAGGCCCTAGTACTCAATGACATGAAAGTTATAATGAAATTTCTCAGTTTCTTAAACTTGTCAAACCTCTATGCTTCGCAGAAGCATACTGACTCAGCCCAGACTGCTTCCACATTCATTTTGCAGCTGATAAACTTGCACCCTTTAATAGAAACACTGTAAAGCTAACAAATTTCTATGTATCCTTGCAAGCTTCATGAAACTAGCCTTGTCTTCAAAGCACTTTCTGAGCTCCTCTTTCTCTCTATCCCTCCAAGTCCCTGCATTTTGTTAGTGAACCAACCTACTTTATCCTAGCATTTTGTTAGTGAACCACCATCATTGCCCATTTCCTTCACTCTACTGGGAGCTTCATAAGGAAAGAGACCACCTTTCCTTGTTTTCTCAATTCTATGTCAGTTCCCAACATATACCAGGTACTCAAAAACACACCTCCAAAAAATATGCATTTTCATATATAAGTAATGAGATTAAATGTCCTATATATTTAATGATATGTATTTAATGTATATATACATATAAACTCATGTGTGGATGTGAGAGTTGGACTGTGAAGAAGGCTGAGCGCCGAAGAATTGATGCTTTTGAACTGTGGTGTTGGAGAAGACTCTTGAGAGTCCCTTGGACTGCAAGGAGATCCAACCAGTCCATTCTGAAGGAGATCAACCCTGGGATTTCTTTGGAAGGAATGATGCTAAAGCTGAAACTCCAGTACTTTGGCCACTTCATGCGAAGAGTTGACTCATTGGAAAAGACTTTGATGCTGGGAGGCATTGGAGGCAGGAGGAGAAGGGGCCAATCAAGGATGAGATGGCTGGATGGCATCACTGACTCCATGGATGCGAGTCTGAGTGAACTCTGGGAGTTGGTGATGGACAGGGAGGCCTGGCGTGCTGTGATTCATGGGGTTGCAAAGAGTCAGACATGACTGAGTGACTGAACTGAACTGAAACTCATAGAAAAAAGACAAGCAAAATAAAGCAACCAAAAAAGTCTGCAAGCACACATATCTCTGAAATATAGTAAATACATTAAGTATTTATTAGCTTAGTTCAATGCACAGTCCAAAGCTCACACTAGCTGACTTTTGCCCAACAGGAACAGAGGAGTTGAAATAAATGCCATTTTTGGAATAATGTTCTGCTTATTTGGCTTTTGCAAGAATCCTCAAAACTGACTGGATCATCATGGCATCTTAGAAATGTGTAATGATTTTCTCTACTCCCAAACTTCATCAATACTCTGAAACAATTCTTAGGCATCATGATTTCTGCACAGTTTAATGGGCTTTAGGGGAGAAGGCTTTCATTGTTAAGTCCGATTTTAACCTTCCCATCCAAGATTTAGACAAGGTGTACCGGTGTCCATAACCTCCACCATGTCCTTTGCTGGAGGTCGCCCCTCCCCACCAAGACCACATTGTTAGAGCTTTCTCCCTGCTGCAGACCAAGACTAAGTCATTCCCTCACCAGATAAAGAAGAATGAAGCACTCCTGGATGCTAGATTCAGTCCCAAATCATTAGCAAGACCGAAAAAAAAAAAAAAGAAAACCTCCTGGAATTTTTGCCTTCACAGCTAACTCCTCCAAGTAATCATTCTAGGGTATTGGCAATTCAATTTGGGAGTAGAATTTTGTCTCTCAAATGGAAGCTAAAGTAAGATCTGTTTCCAGACAGCAGACCTGAAATGAATACCCTGTAGATGGGAATGCTCTGTCCTCGACCAGTAGAGCAATGCAAAAGCTAAAATACAATTGCCAACTTTCACATGCTTTGAGAAGGGGAAGAATTAACATTAAATGTGATTTAATTTTTAAAAAATATATGCAACATTGGAAGCATGAATATGCATATATTCTTAACTCTTGTCTGTGAATATTTTTATCTTGATGCATTTATTAAACTTTATCTTATTTCAACAGGGGCAGTGTTTACAGTGACATGATATTAAAAACAGTGACAAGCAAAGGGTAAATGGGAAATGAAGATAGGAAAAAATGAGAAAGAGTCCTAGAACCAGACATGTGATTCACATACAAACTATATGCCATAGAGCTTCCCTGGTGTTTCAGATGGTAAAGAATTCACCTGCAATGCAGGAGAGCCAGATTCAATCCATGGGTTGGAAAGATCTCCTGGAGAAGGGAATGTCTACCCACTCCGGTGTTCTTACCTGGAGGATTCCGTGGACAGAGGAGCCTGGAGGGGTACAGTCTAGAGGGTCGCAAAGAGTGGGACATGACTGAGCGACTAACACTATACACCATAGAATTTCAAATGTTTCAGGAAAACTAGTGTTTCTGGGTCTGAGTTTCCTGGCATGTAACATAAAGAGGCAAATGTGGTAAGTGTGAAAATGTTGATTCTTAGCAGATAAAAGTAAATCAATAGCCAGAAGAATCCAGCTATTCTAGATATAGAGATGAGAGAACTTTTGCTTACCTCCTAGAGGTGACTATGTACCTGAACCAGGTTTATAATAACACCTACATATTGTAAATAGAAAAAGTCTGCCATTTCTTCCCCATCAGGACCGGAGAAAAGCAAAATGTCAAAAGGCCATTTCTTAAGTCGTTTGTTATAAGAGTGGACAGTACCTGGTGCTTGAAAAAAAAATCTATACACTGCTAGAACCACTGTTCTGTCTCGTTTGGCAAATAAATAAATAAAACAAAAAGAAAAAAATTTAAAAATATCATGGGGAAGATAAGCATTCTTTTATTTACTCACCCATTAAATACTTATGAGCTACTTCTCTGGGGTTCAAATAATACACAAATAACTTTTAGCTCATCTCCCTTTTTCTCAAATTCAAATGTAAAGACTCAAGCAAATTTGGAAAACTTTATTTCACAATATCTGAGGCATATAAGATAGAACAGACAACCTTCAAAACCTCTTCCACTTCAAACATGCTATGATGCTGGGTGATAAAATTACTGGCAATAAACTGAGTACATAGAATGAAGGAGTATGTCTTGAAGGTGGGATTGCACAGGATTTCTTTGGACAGAACCATAGTTTTCACAGTAAAGAAAGAAAAATGGCACAGTTCACCTCATTGACTAGTAGTTGCACTGTTTTTAATCAATCTACTTTGCAAATTTATGGGTTATTTTGCCTCAGAAACTAAAATTATGTCTAACATCTTAACCAGTCAAGAAGTCTAGGCCTTTTGGAGTCTGAAAGACCTGGATAGAGTTCTAGCCTTTTCATGTAATAACTATGTGACCTTGACAATTAATTTAATCTCTGTACAATAGCAAGATACCTCAATTGTCATGAAAGAAGCAACAATGAAAAGCACCTACAAAAGTTTAATAGAAGTGGGATTCTTATCAAATGTTTCTTTCCTTCCTTTATATGAGCTTTATTCTTATAAATAACAAATCTGATGTACATTTAAGCCTTCATTGTCTAAATATATTCTCTAAAGCTCCTTATAAGAAGCTAGAATTAATTTTAAAATTAATACATATAAGCAGAGGAAAATCTTAAGCTTTTTCATGGCAAAGGCACTTGATTTTAGCTTCTGAAGCTGTAGTCCTTGTTAGTTCTTGAAGTTTCCTGAGTGAAAATATGCCACAGAGACATTTTGACCTGAGTGATATCACTTTCCACAGAACAAAGATGTTTATGTGCTGTATAGTATTTTAGCATTTGATGCTGGGAGCAAAGTTTAAGAGTTCTGAATATACATGAATATCCTAACTTCATTTACCAACATCTCCTTTGAAAAGGTGAACTTGATATGTTTTTAAATTTCATGCCCTTGGGTCTTATTAAGATGGCTTACCTGAATGGAACCCATTTAAATCTACTTTATGGAGTGCAACAGTTGGGCTTGTATTCTCCTTTTTCCCTTTCTTCATCCCCTCCTCTCTTTCCTCCTCCTCTTTTTCCTATTCCTCCTTCACACACACACAAAATTTGCTGATGGAAAGCACTTTAAGGAAATTCTTGCTTATAAAGAGATGACTTTTAGAAAGAAAAATGAGCCAAGAAAAATTAAAATTTTAAGGAAAAAACCCTCATTAGAAATCAAAGACTTCTAAATAAGGGCATCTTTTTACTAACAGTGCTGAAACTAGTGAAATTATAAAAATTTAATAGGACTGTCTTACTGTGATGAAACTTGTATATTGATTATGTCACAGAAAGCTATATAACTCTTTAGGTAAATAGCAGGGAAATGAAGAGCTAAGAAGCCATTCATAATCTTTGACCTAGTAATTATAAATCTAGGGGTTGCTTTTTTTTTGGAGAATGCCAACTGTGTACCTAAACTTATGTTAGGTGCAACGGAGATGAATCAGGCAACACCTCTGTTTCAAAACATTCATATCAAAATGACTTTAAAGGCTGTTACAAGAGACAAAGAAGGGTACTACATAATGATCAAGAGATCATCCAAGAAGAAGACATAACAATTGTAGATATAAATGCACTAAACTTAGGAGCACCTCAATATATAAGGCAAATGATAACAGTTATAAAAGGAGAAATCAACAGTAACAATAATATTGGGACTTTAACACTCCGCTTACATCAATAGATAAATCCAGACAGAAAAAATCATAAGCAAACACAGGCCTTAAGTGACACAGACAGACTTAACTGTCCCAAGGATACAAGGGTTCTTCATATACATAAATCAATGTGATACATCACATTAACAAACTGAAAAATAAAAACCATATGATCATTTCAATAAATGCAGAAAAAGCTTTCAACAAAATTCAACACCTATTTAATATAAAAGCTCTCCAGAAAGTTGGCATGGGGGAACATATCTCAACATAATAATGATCAGATATGACAAACCATAACAAACATCATTCTCAATGGTGAGAAACTGAAACCATTTCCTCTAAGATTAGGAGCAAGACAAGATGTCCACTCTCACCATTTATATTTAATATAGTTATGGAAGTCCTAGTCATAGCAATTAGACATGAAAAATAAATAAATCATCTAAACTGGAAAAGAAGAAGTAAAACTGTCACTGTTCACAGATGACATGATACTTAGAAAATCCTAAAGATTCTACCAGGAAACTATTAGAGCTCATCAATGAATTTGGTCAAATTACAGAGTACAGAATTAATACACAGAAGTCTCTTGCATACCTATACACTAACAAGGTATCATAAAGAAATTAAGGAAAGAATCTCATTTCATTTTTGCATATATTTTTGTCCTATCTAAAAAATACTGTATGTTCTTCATGAATTTAGTTTTCTAAAAATCACCTTCAAAATCCAGTTTTGAAATATAAGCCAAAGATAGCTCAGGAGCTTGTAGAGGGATAGAGAGAAATAAAAAACTCTGGGAAAATAATTTCTCTAGGTTTCTGATGGAGAAAATGGCAGTTTTTACATCTGCCCGAGTTTAAATGTATTTTTTTTTTTTAATTCATTTTGGCTGCACTGGGTCTTTGATGCTATGTGCAGGCTTTTCCCTAGTTGTGGTGCATGGGCTTCTCATTGCAGCGGCTTCTCTTGTTGTAGAGCATAGTCTCTAGAGTGTATAGGCTTCTCTAGGGTTCACAGGCTTAGTTGCTCCATGGCACGTGGAATCTTCCCAGATGAGGGACTGAACCATGTCCTCTGCATTGGCAAGCAGATTCTTAATCACTGTATCCTCAGGGAAGTCCCTTAAATGTGTTTTTTGGATGTAATCAAATTAAAAAAAAAAAAGATTAGTGTTTTCAAGTCACTGGGACACTAGAACAGGAAATCTAAAATTTTGCAAACATACTATAATCAGAGACAATATGTTGTCCCACTGTCCCTTAGCTCTGTGTGTGTGTGTTAGTTGCTTAGCTGTGTCTGACAGTTTGTGACCCCATGGACTGTAGCCCTCCAGCCTCCTCTGTCCATGGAATTCTCCAGGCAAGAATACTGAGGTGGGTTGCCAGTCCCCTTCCCAGGGTATCTTCCCAACCCAGGGACTGAACATAGGTCTCTCGCACTGCAGACAGATTCTTCACCATCTGAGCCAACTGGGAAGCCCCAACCCTTAGCTAAAGAGTCACAAATATGACAAGTAGGAGGACGTGGAATGAATATGATTTCAATGGAGACACTGAAAAAGAATTAGCTGTATGCTTAATGAGATATGTAATAACATGACAGAGAATTCTGGCAGCATAAAATCTATAAATCCTCATAGGGAAAATGTCAAAGAAAGGGAAAAAAACCTGTAAATTGCTACTTCCATGTATTATAGTTTTATTGAAAATTATAAACTCATTTTTCTTTCCTACCATACAATGATTGCTTTAGGGAAAGAACTATGCCTTTAAGTATCAGTTAATCTGTATAATTCAATAAAGTTTTTGCACATAAAATTCTTTCATTAAATGTTTCTTAAAGAAAAAAAAAGGAAGGAAGGAGGGAGGAAGGGATGGAGAAAGGGAGGGACAACATAAAAGGAGAAATATGAATGAAAAGAAAAGAGAATAGTCAATGCTAATAGAAGTTGGGGGTCCTCAGGACCTGACCAGGTTTCAGCTTTGGGACCTTGTGGTGTCCAGTTCATGCCGAATGGAGCTGGTCTCCTCAGGACCTGTTTGGAGGTAGTGCTGCTGAAGGAGAAAGTCATCCAGAGTACCCAAGACACTGACAGTGGTGGCTACTGATAGACTCTTCCCACAGTGCTTCTTCATACCACGTGAACTCCTACAAGGACAATGAGCATCACTATTTCCCTTGAACTTGATCTAGAAAGAGAAGGTAAAGAAAAGGAAGAGAAGCAAAAGATCAAAATTGGAGTCTTGTCTTTATCATTATTAGTACTTAATTTAAGATCAGGAGATTGAGGCATAAAGTGATTACATGACTTGATCATCACCTTAGAGAGATCAGGACCTGAATATCTGGAGTGGTAGCACTGACTCCAAGACCCTAGACTACCAGCGAACTAACCCCAGGGAGTATCAAATAGTAAGAACTCACACAAAGGAAACCACTTGAATACAAGACCCGCATCACCCAACCACCAGTAGCAGCCTGTGCAGGACACCTCATCTAAACAACAAACAAAACAAAAATACAAACCCAGTCATCAGCAGACAGGATTACTGCCTCACTCAGCCTTGCCATCAGAGGAAAAACAAACAAACAAAAAGACTCAACACAAATCTCACCCTGTACAAAGCTTGCACAAACCACCCAAACTTAGGAGGGCAGAAACCAAAAGAAACAAGTGCCAGAGTCCAGCTCTAGCAGCCAGGGAATCAGCCTGAAGGGATGAGCAGTGTCAGTGGGAAATGACTCTGACTCGAGGTACAGGACTACATGTTTATTTCAAGCATCAGTCTTCTTTTATACTTTTGCAAAAGCATTAGGTCAGACGTTTTACATTTTCAGCTCCCCTTCACCCAGATTTATTATCTCCTTGTTGCTCTTCAGACAGAGTTCCTGCTTCAGCGATTGAGAATCATGTTTACTTGTGATTACATTGTAACTCATGCTTATGTCTGGGCTGCATACCACATTCCTCAGTTTATTTGCTATCCTTCTAAATCCTGCTTGCCTCTAGTATCCTAAGCTCACTATCTCCTAAAAAGACTTCTAACTATTCTTAATTATTCCTAAACCCTAAACTCAGCAAACTTCCTTTGCCGTAAACATTTCCCTTCAAACAGGTCTCAGATAACAATCCTTCCCATGGCCTCAAGCTGCAGCCTATGTGTGCATCCTGGGACATTCTTTGGAAAAATCCTTGAACAAATGTCAATGGTTACTTTACAGATTATTTTCTGGGCACAACTGCAGAAGGCTTTGTGCTTTCTCATGCCTCTCTTAAGAACAATAAGCACCTTAACATTCTTTCCAGCCAACTCAACTGAAGAAAGGAAGAAACAACTCAGAATCACAAGAGCTAACTCTTTCATCTGAGGTCCGTGCCTGCGGAATGAGGAGAGGGGGCTGGGACCATGCCTAATGCGGTTCCCAAGAAACAAGGAATTCAACCTTAAAGCCTGGGAAAAGGAGACCTCAAACACAATATGTTAAAAAATAAAAAATAATGAAAAGACAGAGAAGTACTACACAAATGAAGGAACAAATTAGAAACACAGAAGTCCAAATAAATGAAGAGGAAATGGGAAAACAACTTGAAAAAGAATTCAGAATAATGATAGTAAAGATGATCAAAAACCTTGGAAACAAGATGGAGAAAATGCAAGAAATCAATTAACAAAGACCTAGAAGAATTAAAGAACAAACATACAGAGACAAACAATACAATAACTGAAATTAAAAACACTATGAAGTGAAGTGAAGTGAAGTGAAGTCACTCAGTCATGTCCAACTCTTTGCAACCCCATGGGCTGTAGCCTACCAGGCTCCTCGGTTCATGGGATTTTCCAGGCAAGAGTAATGGAGTGGGTTGCCATTTCCTTCTCCAGGAGATCTTCCTAACCCAGGGATTGAACCTGGGTCTCCAGCATTGTAGGCAAACACTTTACCCCATCTGAGCCACCGGGGAAGCCCTTCTTCACTCTACAGAAGGAATCAATAGCAGAATAGCTGGAGCAGAAGAACTAATCAGTGATTTGGAAGATAAATGATGGAAATAACTTCTGAAAACCAGAAAAAAGTAAAAAGAATGAAAAGAACTGAGGATAGACACAAGATCTCTGGGACAATATCAAACACCTAACATTTGAATTTCCGGGGTCCCAGAAGAAGAAGAGAAAAAGAAAAGATATGAGAAAACTTTTGAAGAGATTATAGTTGAAAATTTCCCCAACATGGAAAAATGAAATAGCCAATCAAGTCCAAGAGATGCAGACAGTCCCATACAGGATAAAGTGGAAGTGAAATTTGCTCAATCCTGTCCAACTTTTTGCAACCCCATGGGCTATACAGTCCATGGACTTCTCCAGACCAGAATACTGAAGTGGGTAGCCTTTCCCTTCTCCAGGGGATCTTCCTGACCCAGGAATCAAATGAGGGTCTCCCCCATTGTAGGTGGATTCTTTACCAGCTGAGTCACAAGGGAAACCCAAGGAGAAACATGCCAAGACACATGCTAATCAAACTAACAAGAACTAAACACAAAGAAAGAATATTAAAAGCAACAAGTGAGAAGCAACAAGTAACATACAAGGGAAACCTCATATGTTTAACAGCTGATCTTTCAGCAAAGCTCTGCAGGCCAGAAGGGAATGGCAGAATATATTTAAATTACTGAAAGGGAAAAATCTACAACCAAAATTATTGTACCCAGCAAAGATATCATTAAAAATTGATGGAGAAATAAAAAGCTTTTCAGACAAGCAAAAGTTAAGAGAATTCAGTACCACCAAACTAGCTTTACAACAAATGTTAAAAGAACTTAGTCAGGAAACACAAGAGAAGAAAAAGATCTACAAAATCAACCCTAGACAATTAAAACAATGGCAATAGGAACATGTATATCAATAATTACTTTAAATGTAAATGGATTAAATGCTCCAACCAAAAGACACAGACTGGCTGAATGGATACAAAAACAAGATCCATATATACGCTGTCTACAAGAAACCCATTTCAGACCTAAAGACACATATAGACTGAAACTGAGGATGAAAAAACATATTCCATGCAAATGGGAAGGAAAAGAAAGCTGGAGTAGCAATCCTCATATCTGACCAAAAAGACCTTAATATAAAGAAGATTACAAGAGATAAGGAAGGCACTACATAATGATCAAGGGAGCAGTCCACAAAGAAGACATAACAATTGTAAATATCTATGCACCCAACATAGGAGCACCTCAATACATAAGACAAACACTAACAGATATACAAGGAGAAATTGACAGTAACACAATAGGAGTAAGAGACTTTAACACACAACCCACACCAATGGACAGATCATCTAAACAGAAAATTAAAAAGGAAATACGAGTCTTAAATGATACATTAGATGAGATGGATCTCTTTGATACCTTCAAGACATCCCATCCAAATGCAGAAGAATACACCTTCATCTCAAGTGCACATGGAACATTCTCCAGGAAAGACCACATCTTTGGTCACAAATCAAACTTCAGCAAATTTAAGAAAATTGAAATTGTATCAAGCACCTTCTCTGTTCGCAACGCTGTGAGACTAGATATCAGTTACAAGAAAAAAAAAGTGTAAAAAACACAAACACATGGAGAGTAAAAAATACATTTCTAAATAACATATTACTGAAGAAATCAAAAGGGAAATCAGAAAATTTCTAGAAGCAAATGACAATGAAAATACAACAACCCAAAATGTATGGGATACAGCAAAAGCAGTTCTAACAGAGAAGTTTATAGCAATACAATCCTACCTAAAAAAAAAAAAAGAATAGAATAACCAACTTTACATCTAAAATAACTAGAAAAAGGAGAACAAAAACCCCAAAATTAGTAGAAGGAATGAAATCACAAAGATCCAAGCAGAAGTAAGTGAAAAAGAAATGAAAAAACAATAGTAAAGATTAACAAAACTAAAAGCTGGTTCTTTGAGAAGATAAACAAAATTTATAAAACTTTAGCCAGACTCGTCAAGAAAAAAAGAAAGAGGAATCAAATCAACAAACTTAGAAATGAAAAAGGAGAGGTTACAAAAGACAATGTAGAAATACAAAGGATTATGAAACTATTATGAACAACTGCATAGTAATAAAATGGAAAACCTGGAAGAAATGGACAGATTTTTAGAAAAGTTCAATCTTCCAAGACGAACCAGGAAGAAATAAAAATTACTAACAATCCAATTGCAAGTACTGAAATTGAAGCTGTGATAAAAAAAAAATCTCCCAAAGAACAAAAGCCCAGGACCAGATGGTTTCACTGGAGAATTCTATCAATCATTTAGAGAAGAGCTAATGCCTATTCTTCTAAAACTCTTTCCAAAAACTGCAGAGGAAGGAATACTTCCAAACTCATTCTATGAGGTCACTATCACCCTGATACCAAAACCAGATAAAGATAACACACAAAAAGGAAACTATAGGCCAATATCACTGATGAACATTGATGCAAAAATTCTGAACAAAATTTTAGCAACTAGAATTCAGCAACATATCAAAAAGCTCCATGATCGAGTTGGGTTTATTCCAGGGATACAAGGATTCTTCAACATATGCACATCAATCAATGTGATACACCATATTAATAAATTGAAACATAAAACCATATGATAATCCAAACAGATGCAGAAAAAGACTTTGATAAAATTCAGCACCCATTTATGATTAAAGCTCTTCAAAAAGTGGGCATAGAAGGAACCTACCTCAAAATCGTAAAGGCCGTATATGATAAGCCTACAGCAAACATTATTCTCAATGGTGAGAAACCAAAAGCATTTCCCCTAAGATCAAGAATAAGACAAGGGTGTCCATTTTCACCATTTATTCAACATAGTTCTGGAAATCCTAGCTACAGTAATCAGAAAAGAAAAAGAAATAAAAGGCATCTAGATCAGAAAAGAAGATTTCACTTGTTTGCAAATGACATGATACTGTACATAGAAAACTCTAAATGTAGTATCAGAAAATTACTAGAGCTAATCAGTGAATTTAGCAAAGTTGCAGGATACAATCAACACAGAGAAATCACTTGCATTTCTATATACTAACAATGAAAAATCAGAAAGACAAATTAAGGAATCAATCCTATTCACCATTGCAACAATAAAAAAACATGAATATCTAGGAATAAACTTACCTAAGGAGACAAAAGAACTGTACACAGAAAATTATAGACACTGATTAAAGAAATCAAAGATTACATAAACAGATGGAGAGAAATTCCACATTCCTGGGTAGGAAGAATCAATATTGTGAAAGTAACTATACTACAAAATGCAATCTACAGATTCAGTGCTGCTGCTGCTGCTAAGGCGCTTCAGTCGTGTCTGACTCTGTGCAACCCCATAGACGGCAGCCCACCAGGCTCCCCCATCCCTGGGGTTCTCCAGACAAGAACACTGGAGTGGGTTGCCATTTCCTTCTCCAATGCATGAAAGTGAAAAGTGAAAGTGAAGTCGCTCAGTCGTATCCGACTCTTAATGACCCCATGGACTGCAGCCTACCAGGCTCCTCCATCCATAGGATTTTCCAGGCAAGAGTACTGGAGTGGGGTGCCATTGCCTTCTCCACAGATTCAGTGCAATCCCTATCAAATTACCACTGAGATTTTGCACAAGACTAGAATAAAAAATTTCACCATTCATATGGAGACACAAAAGACCCTGAATAGCCAAAGCAGTCTTGAGTAAGAAGAATGGAGCTGGAAGAATCAACCTTCTTGACTTTGGATTATACTACAAAGCTGCAGTCATCAAGACAGTTTGGCACTGGCACAAAAACAGAAATACAGACCAATGGAACAAGATAGAAAGCCCAGAAACAAACCCATGCACTTATGGGTACCTTATTTTTGACAAAGGAGGCAAGAATATACAATGGGGCAAAGACAGTCTCTTCAATAAATGGTGCTGGGAAAACTGGACAGCTACATCTAAAAGAATGAAATTAGAACACTTCCTAACACCATACACAAAGATAAACTCAAAATGGATTAAAGACCTAAATGTAAATGTAAGGCCAGAGACTATAAAACTCTTAGAGAAAAACATTGAACACTCAGTGACATAAATCAAAGCAAGATCCTCTGTGACTCACCTCCTAGAGCAACAGAAATAAAAACAAAAGGAAACAAGTGGGACCTGATTAAACTTGAAAGGTTTTGCACAGCAAAGGAAACACTAAGCAAGGTGAAAGACAAACCTCAGAATGGGAGAAATTAATAGCAAATGGAAACAAATGACAAAGATTAATTTCCAGAATATACAAGCAGCTCATACAACTCAATACCAGAGAAACAAACAACCCAATCCAAAGGTGGGGAAAAGACCTAAACAGACATTTCTGCAAAGAAGACTTATAGATGTGCAACAAACACATGAAAAGATGCTCAACATCACTCGTTATTGGAGAAATACAAATCAAAACTACAGTGAGATATCACCTCACACCTATCAGAATGGCCATCATCAAAAAGTCAACAAACAATAAATGCTGGAGAAGGTGTGGAGAAAAGGGAATGCTCTTACACTGTTGGTTGGAATGTAAACTAATACAGTCACTATGGAAGATGGTTTTCCTTACAAACCTAGGAATGAAACCACCATATTTCCCAATAATACCCACTTCCAGGCATATACCCTGAGGACAAGCAAAGACAGTCTCTTCAATAAATGGTGCTGGGAAAACTGGACAGCTACATCTAAAAGAATGAAATTAGAACACTTCCTAACACCATACACAAAGATAAACTCAAAATGGATTAAAGACCTAAATGTAAATGTAAGGCCAGAGACTATAAAACTCTTAGAGAAAAACATTGAACACTCAGTGACATAAATCAAAGCAAGATCCTCTGTGACTCACCTCCTAGAGCAACAGAAATAAAAACAAAAGGAAACAAGTGGGACCTGATTAAACTTGAAAGGTTTTGCACAGCAAAGGAAACACTAAGCAAGGTGAAAAGACAAACCTCAGAATGGGAGAAATTAATAGCAAATGGAAACAAATGACAAAGATTAATTTCCAGAATATACAAGCAGCTCATACAACTCAATACCAGAGAAACAAACAACCCAATCCAAAGGTGGGGAAAAGACCTAAACAGACATTTCTGCAAAGAAGACTTATAGATGTGCAACAAACACATGAAAAGATGCTCAACATCACTCATTATTGGAGAAATACAAATCAAAACTACAGTGAGATATCACCTCACACCTATCAGAATGGCCATCATCAAAAAGTCAACAAACAATAAATGCTGGAGAAGGTGTGGAGAAAAGGGAATGCTCTTACACTGTTGGTTGGAATGTAAACTAATACAGTCACTATGGAAGATGGTTTTCCTTACAAACCTAGGAATGAAACCACCATATTTCCCAATAATGCCCACTTCCAGGCATATACCCTGAGGACACCAAAACTGAAAAAGACATGTATACCATTGTTCATTGCAGCACTATTTCCAATAGCTAGAACATGGAAGCAACCCAGATGTCCATTGACAGATGAATGGATAAAGAAGTTGTGGTACATATACACAATGGGATATTCAGTTCAGTTCAGTTGCTCAGTCGTGTCTGACTCTTTGTGACCCCGTGAATTGCAGCTCCCCAAGCCTCCCTGTCCATCACCAACTCCTGGAGTTCACCCAAACTCACGTCCATCAAGTGGTGATGCCATCCAGCCATCTCATCCTCTGTTGTCCCCTTCTCCTCCTGCCCCCAATCCCTCTCACCATCAGAGTCTTTTCCAATGAGTCAACTCTTCGCATGAGGTGGCCAGAGTACTGGAGTTTCAGCTTTAGCATCAGTCCTTCCAAAGAACTCAGCCATAAAAAGGAATGCCTTTGAGTCAATTCTAATGAGGTGGATGAACCTAGACCCTATTATACATAGTAAAGTAAGTCAGAAAGAGAGGTAAATATTGTATTCTAATGCATATATACAGAATCCAGAAAAATGTTACTGACGAATTTACTTACAGGGCAGCAATGGAGAAACAGAAGTGGGGAATAGACTTGTAGACATGGAGAGAGAGGAGGAGATGGTGAGATGTATGGAGAGAGTCACATGGAAACTTACATTACCATATGTAAAATAGACAGTCAACGGAAATTGGCTGTATGACTCAGGAAACTCAGACAGGGGCTCTGTATCAATCCCAGAGGGGTGGGGTGGGGAGGGAGATGGAAAGGAAGTTCAAAAGGGAGGGGATATATGTATACCTATAGCTATTCATGTTGAGGTTTGACAGAAAACAAAATTCTGTAAAGCAATTATCCTTCAATAAAAAATAAATTTTTTAAAAAAGAAAAGAG
The DNA here is from genome assembly GCA_006408695.1 of Aepyceros melampus. Taxonomy (NCBI): domain Eukaryota; kingdom Metazoa; phylum Chordata; class Mammalia; order Artiodactyla; family Bovidae; genus Aepyceros; species Aepyceros melampus. The sequence goes on along the minus strand of SJXQ01006784.1, from coordinate 34,286 downwards.
AGGAGGGGAGGGGGAGAGAAGGAGGATGAATGGAAGGATTAAGAAATATAGCCAAAAGAGCTATTTTTATTTTGGATTTGATGTACACACATTAAAAACAGAAAAGCTGCATCAGGTTGTGGTGCAGCAGGAGAAGGAGAATGAAATAGTATTTCTGGCCACAAATATAGCAGATGGCTCCAGGATGGGTAGTCAATATTATGCTATTGGGAAAACTTCAAAGATCATTGACTTAAATCCCCATCATTCCCGAACTGCAGATCAGGGATGTTCATGAAATTGTTTCTTTTCAAAGTGTAAGAAGATATAGAAGAGGGCTTATGATTGAAACAAATTTTCAGAGTATAAAATGGCTGTTTCCTTATAACCAGGAACTAGTCTGAACACCTCTTCTCTGCACCCAGTGGAAATATTACACCTTTTCTTTCCAAATGTCTTACTTTATAATGTATTGTAGATTATCCACTCAACTCAAATCCTTTGGTATGTGGCTCAAAAATTCCTTCTGTCATCTAGTGATGACCTCCTCCAACTCCTAAACAGCAAAAAACCCTCCTGGCCTCTCCTACAGCCTGCAACCACTTCCTGAACTCATCATCTCAAAAAGACCAGCTTCTGTTGCACCTTGTAGAGGAAGGCTCTGCCTGAGATGCCTGACCTCTGACTCCCTTTTCCCTTACATAACCTACAAACTTCTCATTCTTTAACACTGGATTCAATCTGCAATTTTTCTGAAAAGATTTCCTTAATTCTCTAGTAAAGTACCCCTTCCTCTTCAGATTATCAACAGAGCTTTGCTTAATTGACGTGCTTTTGAATAAACAAGTAGAAAATGAATGCATCAAAAAATAAAAGGAAGGAAGACTATCTTTTGTGAAATCAGACTGTGGCCATTTTTTAACAGTGAAAAGCATCTTCATTAGAAGTTTGAATAAGAATATAAACATAGCAAACCCAAGTTATATTACATATTTTTGATTTGGGATGTATAAGAACTGAAGTGTGAAAGAAACTTCAGATGTAGTTCATTCTCAGCAATACATGAACCTGAAAACGTTCACCTTAAATTCTGATCCCACTAGACCCCGCGAAGTCCTAGCTTGCCATTATGCTAGTTCTCTTTCTGCACTTGCTCACCAAAACGTAGTACTTTACAAAACTTTTGACAACTCATAATTTTGTTGAAGGGAAGAGGGACATCTTCTTTGCTCCATGGCTGTACAACTTTCTCATTTTTAGATGTTCAAATACTCATTAGACCTGGACTTTGGATTTCAGGACCTGGGTTTGAGTCATGGCTTCACTGTTACTTGGGTGTCCTTGGGCAGATAATCTTACCTCTCTACAACCTTAGTGTCCTCTCCTTTAAAATAGGGAAAATAATACTGTCTGAAAACAGTTTATTTCTGTCCTCCTTTCTATCTTTTTTAATTTCCAAGGGCTGTAGGCCAGGCACTGTGCTCAGCACTTTCCATGTAGAAGCTCATTGATCCTGGCTGACAGGGCTGTGAGTTGAAAGTCAGAAAATACATGGGAAGTGCTTTGCGTGATGCCTAACACACAAAGAACACTCCTGGTATGCTGGCCATTGTAAATTTTCACTGATTCTTTTTAATTTAGACTAGAAGACAGTGATAAGACAAAGTTTCTCTAGTCGCATCCTCATTTCAAGGATGGAATTGAGGCAGAAGGACGAATGATGCCCTAAAGATAGATAATAGGCTGAGCTCTTCAACCTCTGACTTTGGTTGAGCTCCCTTTACCAACATATACTTGTTTTGGCCTGAAGCTGTAAGGATATGGGACTGCCTTGGAAAACTTTTCCCCAGTAAGTGTGTATGTGGCCAGTATAAAGAGCACTCAGAATGAGGGGACCTTTTACTATCGATTTTTGGAAGTATGAACTTGGGTAATTCACTACTTTGGGTAAATCTTGTCTCCTCTTTGGCCTACCATAATGTACATTCTAAACTACTCAAAACTATTAATAATGTATATAAATTTCAAAACTCAAATTCAGTCTTTAAGGATAGGGGCATGTTGCATCAAAAAAGCTTGTAATGGATTTTTAGGAAATTTCTGTTTTGTTATTTGTAAACCTCAAATATTCTCATGTTATTTTTTACTTCTTGTTTCCAATTCCACATAATTTCTCAGAGGATATGGAAATCAAGAGCTTCCAGTCTTAAGACTTTGTTTTTATCGACTGTTTCTCATTCCTACTCCTTTGTTATTTTACATCGGGATAAATTTTATATTACAAATAGATATTATGACAATCTCTTAATAAAACCAACAACCTGTATCAGAGTCAGGTTTATCAACTACTACAACAGAAGCACCTCACACTAGTGGGTGAGTCTTGCCACTTGATATGTTCTGGGACAATGACTTTCACCAAGTAGAAATGTCATACCTCTTGTATAAATGGCACAGTCCCCATAATCCTTGAATCCTGCTATTGCTGCACTACTTCTAGGGCAAATAACTTGGGGAAGAGCATGTGTTTTGAAAACCATTAAAAAGGAAACTGTTGACATAAATATGTATAGGAGAAGATCAACATATGGAAACTGTCATGGTGAGTTTTCCTCCAGAGTAAATGAAAAGGAATGTCAAACCACAAAGAATCCTTTCCCAGAGCTTCTGAGAGTGAGAGCAGAAATTTTTAAAAGGTATGGAATCATACCCGGAAATAGTCAGATCATAAAAAGGTACAGCATCCAATTCTCTTCAAAATGTTTTTGGAAATGCTTTGGGAACTTCAGTTTTTTCTCTGAAAAACAAAATATGACTTCAGCCTCCCTCAAGGTGAGGTTATTCTCTGGGCCATTCCCATTTAATGACTGTTTAAAAATAAGCATATTTCTCTTTCACTTCCACACCTATCTAGACCCCTCTTGCCTTTTAGGGTCCAGGCACTGGCCTTTCTCCTCTAAAGCTTGCTCTGCTGATCCCTGCTTCATTTGACCTCATGCTTTTTTAAAACCTAAAGTACTAGATGTGTATAACCCAAAAATTTACATTTACTTCCAACAAGGTCTTGCATTATGCTTGAATCATATTCTTCCATCAGATCCATAAAGGCAGAGGTAAAATCCTGCTTTCTAACTGTTCAGCTCACTCTTGGGCTCTCTGTAGAGGTTTAAGAAACATGGATATCTCCCACTTTTCAAAAGTTTACTTTTATCAAGACATATATCGATACCTATTTTGGCTAACCAAAACACATTTGAAGAAGATTTTGCTTCTAAGAAAAAAAGGTGAAAAGTAAAAATAGTGGTCAGATTTGTTGTGTAGCAGTTGTTGTAGAGGTACGTACTCCAGTCAGGGAGAGTGGCACCGCCCAGCTCTATTTCTCAGGACCAACACCAGCCTCTTAGCACCAAGTCACCCTAACTTTGAATAGTGTCTGTGAGCATCTGTGCTTTATCTCGATTATTTTGTGCATCTGTTAGCAAGATATGTCCTAAGGTAATTGCTCCTTTGCTTTAAGCATTTCAGCTTACAAAAGGTTTCACAGGAATGGACTACTTTCAGATTGGGGAGGGAGGGAGGGGTACCTGTATTGGCAATGATGGGCTTAACAATTTGGATGATTTAACCATAAACCTGCCATAAACCTACCAAGGTTGATCTGACAATTGGATTACCCAATGTGCATACATGGAAATACATATCTCTGATACGTGTATCAGAGAAAAGGCCCTCATGAACCAATGGAAATAACCACCAGGAGAGTCTTTCATGTTCCTCTTGTAGGAAGACAAATCCTTCCCTTTTCTGGATGATAAGAATCCTTCTGCTTGCCTCCTGATGCCCCAGCAAATACAGGTTACTCAAGGTGGAGAGGAATGAGTAGTAATAGCTATTCTACTCTGCCTTGTGAGTCCTGATCTAGACTGGTTCTTCCTTCCAGCTCCTAGGGGACTTCAATCTATGAAAACAAAAATACTCTCTTTTTTAAAAAAAAATAATTTATTTAAATTGGAGGCTAATTACTTTACAATATTGTAGTGGTTTTTGCCATACACTGAGATGAATCAGCCATGGGTGTACCTTTTCAACAGTAGATGGGAAGTTGGTTCATAGTACAGATTTTGGAAATGCTAAAGCATACGATAGTTTGTTTCTTGAATCAATGTCTAGTCTTCTTTGCCTTTCTCTTCATTGTTCTAAACCAATGGTATTAAACTTTACATTCCTGATTTATCCAGAGCCTAGTGAAAAGAGGAAACAGATAAAATCAGAGACACCTATGAACTCAGAAATGTATTGAAGGTGACTAGTGTTGGGGGTTCAAGTGGGAAAAGCCAGGAGTAGTGCATAAGTTTAGATTCCATTTACTGCCCTTGTACTAGTGCTTTGGGGGAGTCAGAGAGGAATACCCAATGAATGGCTTGGAAGAGGAGGTGAAATCTGAGCTAGATTTGGGAAAATGAGAAGAACTTTGATAAATGAGATAGAGTGGAAGGAAGTTCCCAGGCAGAAAGGAAACCTGAGCAAAGGTGAAGAGGCAGAAAGTCAGTAGGATTTTCAGGGAAATTCAAGCAGTCAAGTGTGGCTAGATCATAGATCTTGGAAATTGGTTGGGGTGTATTTCAGGCTGGGGAAGGAGAAATAGAGCATCCTAAAATGGTTATATGCCATCTCGAAGGCCATAAAAATTATCTTTTTTAAAAGTAGAAACTTGATTTGGTGAGAGTTGAGCCTTCGGGATGGCAGAAATACTGAACCTATAGAGTGAGATTTCTCAACTGCAGCATGACTAATATTTGGGGCCAGATAGTTATTTTTCTGTAAGGTTCTTCCTATGCCTTGTTTAACATCTTTCTGCACCTCTAGCTGTTATCTGCTACATTCCAGCAACACCTCTTTCCCTACTTGTGACAACCAAATATATTAATATCTCTAGATATAATGGATTGTCCCCTAGAGGGAAAAATTACTCCTAGTTGGGAGTGCTTGCCTTAGTCTATTTTTACTCTTCATCATCATATCTCACCTCAAATCTAGCATTGGTAAGCCATCTAGTTGTCCAGTAAAATAAGGGAGTTGGATGAAAAATCACTAGGTAGTCACAACCTCCAAGGTATTATTCTTCTGTCATGTCACTGAGACAAAAAGGAACTACTGTATTCAGTCAGGCCTGCCTGGACCAAGTTCTGGTCTTGCTAGGCAGTGTAGAACAGTGGACAGAGAAAGGGTTTTGGAGCTAGGCACCACTGTTGATTGTAGGTCCCCTCATTTACTGGCTATGTTGTGATGCAGAGAAAGGCTTTTTCAGCTGTAAGATAAACAGTGAGTAATATCATCACTTCCTAGGAGAGGCTAAGCACAGATGAAGAATATAACATGCCAGCGCAGGCCCTGGCACTTACAAGTGGCACCAAAAATACACGCACCTTTCCTTCCAAAGTACCTGGAAGTTGACTGGGTCCTGAAAGGTGAGGTCTCCACTGTAGCCCTGGGTAGTCTATCCCTTAAGGACAAATCCTCTGCAGGTTTTCCATACCCTATGCTAGGGGTGGACAAACTATAGCTCATGGGTGAAACTTGGCTTGCTGTGTGTTTTCCTATGGCCCATGTTACAAATGGTTATTATATTTTGATCCTTTTCTTTTTTGGCTTGTGATCTAAAGATTTTTTGATGTGGACTATTCAAGTCTTTATTGAATTTGGTACAGTATTGCTTTTATTTTATGTTCTGTTTTTTTTTTTTTTTTTGGTCTGTGAGACATGTCACATCTCAGCTCTCAGACCAGGGATTGAACCTGCGTGCCCTGCATTTGAAGGCCAAGTCTTAATCACTAGACTATCAGGGAAGTCCCCTACATTTTGACTAGTTGGGGAAAAAAGACAAATGCATTTCATGATATATGAAAATTACTCACATTACAATCTCCATAAATAAAAATTTCACAGAAACACAACCACGATCATTCTCTCACTTGCTGTCTCTATGGGGAATTCTGTGCTACAGCAGCACAGCTGAGTAGTTGTGACAGAGACCACAGATCTGTAGGGTGGAAACTTTTTACTATCTGTCTCTTTACAGAGTAAGCTTGCAAACTACTGCCCTTTACTGATCTTGAACCCTCCTCCCTCTCTTCTCAGAGCCGTCATACTACATTTTGGTAGCTACACAACTCCACTTCTCTCAACCTCTATTATTACCCCAAGCACCAGAGTTAATGTTACTCATGCCCAACTCACATCCAAGCTTTTTCCCTAGCTTTCTTATGGCTAAATTGACAAAAATTGTATTTATTTAAGGTATACATTGTGATGTTTTCATATACCTGTATATCATGAAATGATTATCACAATAAAGCTAATAAACATAAGCATCACCTCATAGTTATTATTTTTTGTATGTGTGGTAAGAACACATAAGAGTCACTCTTTTGTCACTAATTTGAAGTATAAAATACAGTATCATTTTATAGTCACCATGCTATACCTTAGATTTCCAGAATTTATCAACTTTTTTGGATCCTATGACCAAATCTCATTTCCTCTCATTTCCTCATTTCCTGTCTGCTAGCCTCTTCCAACTACCCTTTCACTCTGATTCTATGAGTATGGCTATTTTAGATTCCACAATTGAGATATGCAAAATTTGTCTTTCTGTGTCTGGTTTATTTCATTTAGCATAATATCTGCCAGGTTCATCCATATGGTTGTAAGTGATAGAGCTTCTTATTTAAGGCTGAGTAATATTCCATTATATTAAAGGATATAGATTATATATGTGTGCATGTATATCTTCCAGATGTGGCAGCAGTCTGCTCCCAGGAGTAGGGAGGAGGAGGTTTCCAGTTATAGGGAGAATTGACATCAGTTTGGCTCATCAGTTACCAGGGAAACCAACAGAAGAGTTTACCCCTCACCACCTCTTTGATCAGCTAGCAGATGGAGATGTTCTGATATAAATGTTAGAACAGTCACTAGCTGGGGTGGGGGCACATATATAGGAAGGTCAGTCCTAAGGGTAGGGTGTAGGTAAAGCAGGCACTGGTCTGACAGGGGATGTCCCGAGAGCAAAAGAACAGCCATCTTGGGTGGCCTGATCATGTACTTCAGCTCTACATACCCCACATGACCTTTACAATCTTGGTCTGCCCCTCTCCCATGATATTCCTGGGGTCAGGTACACGGAGGCAACCAGATACCACAAACAATACAGACAGCTGAAAAGTATCAAGAGTGAGTAAGAGTTCTTATTATGCTAAGAACAGTCATTCACCAGGATGTGGGCAAATTTGGAAGCTTTCTGAGAATTCATATGTGTGTGTGATTTCTTTTAAGCCAGTTAAACAGAGCTCATCCACAAACCAATCTTGGCAATGCCATTTGCAGGCAGAGACACTTCCTATTTATAAGATACACATCAGTTCACTTGGTTAGTCGTGTCCGACTCTTTGCAACCCCATGGACTGCAGCACGCCAAGCCTCCCTGTCCATCACCAACTCCTGGAGTTTACCCAAACTCATGTCCACTGAGTCAGCGATGCCATCCAACCATAATTCTTCTGTCAAGCCCTTCTCCTCCCGCCTTCAATCTTTCCCAGCATCAGGGTCTTTTCCAATGAGTCAGTTCTTCACATCAGGTGGCCAAAGTATTGAAATTTCAGCTTCAACATCAGTCCTTCCAATGAACACCCAGGACTGATCTCCTTTAGGATGGACTGGTTGGATCTCCTTGCAGTCCAAGGGACTCTTAAGAATCTTCTTCATCACCACAGTTCAAAAGTATCAATTCTTTGGTGCTCAGCTTTCTTTACAGTCCAGCTCTCACATCCATACATGAGTACAGGAAAAACCATAGCTTTGACTAGACAGATTTTGTTGGCAAATGCATACATATACCTATACAGGCACAAGGATCTCCATTTTCTTGCTAGAATTTAAGACTTCTTTTTTCCCTTTGCTCTCAAGCATTAAAGTTCCTGAGAGCCCAGGTATACTATTTCTCTCTCAAAAGCAGAGAAAGAGAAATACACATTCCTTCTAGAAAGTTAACGTCCTCTAAGCTTATAGGCAGAAACCTGTCTTATAAAGTCAAAAGATTCCCATTTAGAACATTTTCAGGGACTTTTTTAACAGTTTCTAAATAGCCAATTCAGCGTAAATAAGTAAGAGTAACCATAATACATATCACTCAGAGGAACCTGCCTCACTTCCAGAGGAACGTGAATCAGCATTTAAGCTAACCTTCACTTCAGCTGTTAACTTGGCCTCTGTGGCCTTTCTTAATATGAAAAGCAACTGCCAGCCCACAGCTGTGGCCAATGCCATGTTATCTAACACTTTTTCCCTTTGCAATGGCAGCCACTATCTCCACAACAGAATTAGAGTGCCTATGAGTCCTCTATCTGTCCTGGTGGCCCCCAAGAGAGGTCAGCCACCGCAGGAGTCCTCCATAACCTTCCGAATTATAGCCAGTGACTCCTGGGCCCCACGTGTGAGTGGACAGCCCTGTGAACTTCCATTCCTTGTCCTTATTTCCAGACATCTCAGGGCTCTCAGGAGTCTCCTCGGTCTCCTGCTGCTCCAGCAATTGTGGGGTTGCACCCAGCATGTCTATAGGCCCTGTACTTGGCCATCCTCAAGACCAAAGAAAGAGCCCAGAGTCAGCAACAGACCTCAGTGGTTTCATGCATGGGGGATCTTACACCTTGAAGCAAGGCCCTAGAGCCGAGATGGGAGGGAAAGGAGCAGGACACAAAGGCTAGGTCATTGAAGAAGGGCACAGCTGTAGGGATGCGAGAAAGGCCAGCCTGAACCAGCCAAAACCAAGATGGTTTTGGGAAGAGCAGCACGGTCATTGACCTTGAGCTTGGGATACCTTCACTGTAATGGCAAACATCACCTCCACCCCACACATACCCCTGGTTCTTATGCCACAGCAGTTCCAAGAGGGACCATAAAAAGCCAAGAAGTTGGCAGTAGCCCCATTTTTTTTTCAGACACCCTCACTGTTCCACAAAATAGCAAGAATATTCCTCCCATTCATTAGTGTGTACAATTACTTAGCCTGCAAAAACTGCTATCAATTTCAGGGCCCACTCTCAGTTTCAGAGACAGTCCGCCTTCCACCTATGGAAGGTGTATCCCTCTAAATAAGCTTACCTTCGCTTTTCCTCGGCTGGCTCTTGAATTCTTTCCCCCTGTTGAGAAGCCAAGAACCCTCACTTGGCCGTGAGTCCATCTTAAGGACGCCTGCAGGCCCTGGGACGTGACAGTTCCCGCTCCAGCCACACAGCAACAACACTCTGTGGTACCAGCCAGGCAGCAGGCAGGACAGGGCAGCTCCTGGAGGGAGGGGGAGGTTACCAGTTAGAGGGGAATTGACATCGGTTGGCTCATTGGCTACCAGGGAAACTGGCTTAGGGGCACACCTCTCACTACCTATTTGATCAGCAATCAGGGGGAGATGTTCTGATCTAAGGGTTAGAACAATCACTAATTGGGGTGGGGGCAAGCATGTAGGAAGGTCAGTGATGTGAGTAAGGTGTAGGTGAAGCAAGCACTGGTTCAGCAGGGGATGTACAGAGAGTAAGAGAAGACCATCTCCGGGCGGGGGGTCTGATCACACACCAGTACACAGAACACTCTTAATGTTTGCTTTTGTTCTTACATGGAACACCCTTAATCAATGTTTGCTTTTATTCTTACAATTTTAGTTTTATCAAAAATGTCATTTTAGGCAGAGAAGAAGGGCAATATAGGATCACACCTGGAAAACAGTCTTCTTCCATATCCTTTAAGTTACTCCTCACAGAAACCTATTCATGAAATCAACTCTGACAACATTCGTTGTGCTTGATGCCATGAATGCCGCCTCCTGACACAGAAGGTAGAAGGACTTATCCTGTTCTGCTTTTTGGTCTATCTGTGCTTCTCAGTGTAATCCACTCTATTCTGAGGTTTTGGATTTATATACACATGACAGCCACAGGCATGCAGGAGTATATTTTTAGATTACTCTCTGAAAATGGAGCATCCACATTTTTAAAAATAAACTTGCACAGAGCTAAAGCTGGAATCAATGAGGGTGTGTGGGATGGGGGTGGGCAACCCTGCCTTCTTGTCTTCACTGACAACCACATCTTACTTTCCCAATGTGGATTTCAGGAGATTCTTTCATTTTCCAACCTAGAATGAGGGGTGTGGATCTGAGCAACTGACAGGGGTGGAGTTTGCTGTTGAAGAATTGATTTCCAACTCCCCATGGAAATTTGGCTCCTGATAAACGTGCTTGGAAACTTTTAGGGTGTGCATGCGTATTTCAAGGGCCTCTTAAGTGAAATCAATCTCATCACAGCAGACCCTTTTCACGCTGTGAGATCCACAAGTACTTCTCATGGTGAACACAGTGAACTGCTGTGCAGGGACTTCTCAAAACACGGGGAGAACAAACCTTTGTTCCCCATCCTGCTTTTTCCTTTCTGTGCATCCAAACAGTCCAGGAGGATGTTCTCAAAGCTGATTACTGTTGCCAGGGCAACTAGAGATTGATCCTTCACTCTAGTAAGCTCAACGGATCCCCCTGAGGATTGGAGAGTGTGATTGGTGACAGCTGTTTGGGGGGCGGGGAGGCTGTTTTGTTTTGTTTTTATCATTAGCACTATCTGTTCCCAGCTCCAGAAAGTCAAACTTTAAGCTCTGGAGAAATTCTCAATTTGTTAATGACTGTAGATGGACTGAAAAGAAGAGGCCTCTGGGATTACAAGGGAAGATCTCACTGGAAGAAACTTAACTTCCCAGGATGGGGAAAGGGAGGAGTTGGGAAGAAGAGAGAGAGATGGGAAACAATTATTATTCCTCTGCTAAAGGGCCAAGAAGCCAATCCTTTCATCCATTTGCCACCTAGGAAGATGTAGAAAGGTAGGGGAGGAGAGACGGGTGTTGCTGAGAAGATCAATTGGAGTTCCTCAAAAATATGAAAGAGAAGTGGTTCTTTTCACTGAGTATATTGGAAAAAGCCTTAAGGTAGACAGAACAAGGAAATGTATTAGTACCCCTGTCCCAGAATTAATGACATTGCCAGTGTCACAAATCTCTTATCTCCCAGCTTAGACTCAGAGATGACCAAACCCTGCTAGAGATTTAGTTTATGCTTTCAGGACAGCAGTCACTGTCATGTCTTTATATACTATTGTGCTTCAAAGCCCTTCAAGAGCCTGTTTCTATTACTCCAGCCTGCCTTCAAGAAGGGAAAAAAAAAAAAAATTCGAGGGAACAGATTGTGAAGCATTCCAGAGAGAAGAGATTTGGCAAGTCATCCTATTTTAAAAAATGTGTTATCAAAAATACTCATTTGCCTTTCACCTATTCATTGTTTTCTGATGAGCAGGGGTGGAAGGAATACGATCAGATTTCCAGGGATGAAAGCCCAGGCTTCAATATTAATACTCTAAACAGTTTACTGAACCTCTCTGAGCCTCCATTGTAATTTTTATCACTCCTAAAATGGGAAGCATGTCATTGTTAGAAAAGGTTTATGATGAGAATTAAATGTTAAGTGCTGGGCCAGTTACAAGCAATTAGAAAAGTCCCTATTATTTTCTGTTAGATCTAGCAACTTTCAAATATGAAACTATTGTGTTCGAGGACATAACAACAGATTCCTGAACTATTTGAAAGGGTTGATTCCATGCAGGCTTGGGAATTGTTTTTAAATTCGGAAGATAAAATGTTATTTTATTGGTACCACTTAAATAGCGTTGCTGTTTCCTTTAAGAGACGAAATTGGCCTGGGCCCACATCGCATGCATATTTCATCAGCAGTCCCCACATATGTGTGTTTTGTTCAGCAAGCAGCACATATGGAACAACTCTTTATGGAAAAGAAGAGTGATGTCATCTGCCTAGCAATAGCAGGATATGAACCCACACTCCCACAGTGTGGCTGGAGATCCTCAGCTACCAGCATACTCTGAGGAAAGGACGCTATTTGGATGTTTCCGGAGTTGAAAGCTTTGATTTTCTTCTGAAAAGTCCCTGGGAGGGTGGAATCTGATTTCCACAAAAAGAAATGGGTTTGTGGGGCCAGAAATAGTTTATTCTTCAGGATGCCTAAGGAACATACTCAAAGTGTCTCTCATATTTCAGAACAGAAAAGTGGAAAATAGAGCAAATGTATTCCATTCCCTTTTATGCTGAAGAAAATGGTCCCTCTGTCCCTTCAAGAGCTCTGGTCCCAGGGAATTTGCTGTGACCTGCTGCTTGCTCAGTCTGCATTCTACTGGCATCGCTGAACAGATTAGCTCTAAAGAGGACTGTAATGCTCCTCTGGTGATTTAAGTTGTTTTAAACAAGGATTTCAGGATGGTAGGGGTGAAAGGAATTTAGATATTTGGGCGGAAATCTGTTTGTTTGTTTTTCTTTTCTTAGAGCAAATAATGAAAAAAAGAATTAAACTTTATTCATGAAACTGTACTAGGATGGCTTAAATTCCATTCTTTGTACTAAGGTACAAAGGTACAATGCTCTTCATGAGCACTGATCTCCCTATAGAAAGAACCTGCCTGGTTGCTTGGAATTCAGGCTTCAGTGTGTTAAGAACTAATCCTTATAAGCTTGTAGGAAGTGCGACCCTAGGGCCACACTGAGAGGTCTACTTGGTATAGTGGAGGGTCAACTGGTGATCCTAGGATTGATTTCATGCAGAAGATGGGTTTGGTTGGGTAGAGATTTTACAAACCATTTGAACTGGAATGCTTTCAGCCAAGCGTATATAATTCCTTTTCTCTTTGAGCACCAACTGTCCCTAACAAAATGACCACTGGCTTTGGAATAATGTGAAATCACCTGTCCAGTTTCTAAAGCCATTTGAGTCTGAGACTCTGGGTTTGGATAGGACATCCAACAAAATGTAAGTGGGATATGAATTCCTGTTCAAAGTCCACTGAGTCCTCACTACGATCATATACCCCAAACCCTCAGTTTCTGTTTCTCTATTATTGGTTATCTGCTACTCTGCTTCCTGTCCTCAGTCTGGGGTCCAGGCACAACAGCTACTATTTGGACATAGGTTCACTGAAGAACAGAAAAAGAAGAAGGCAGAATGACCACCTTCTCTTAAAACTGATAAATTAGGAGATTGGAATTGAAAGATATACACTACTATAAGAGGAGAGTGAAAAATCTGGCTTAAAACTCAACAGTCAAAAAACTAAGATCATGGCATCCTGTCCCATCACTTTATGGCAAATAGCAGAAAAGTGGAAACTGACAGATTTTATTTTCTTGGACTCCATAATCACTGCAGATGGTGACTGAAGCCATGAAATTTAAAGACACTTGCTCCTTGGAAGAAAAACTATGACAAACCTAAACAGCATATGAAAAAGTAGAGACATTACTTTGCCAACAAAGGTCCATCTTGTCAAATCTATGGTTTTTCCAGTAGTCATGTATGGATGTGCTCATTGGACCATCAGGAAGGCTGAGCACTGAAGAACTGATGCTTTTGAACTGTGGTGCTAGAGAAGACTCTTGAGAGTCCCTTACTGTCCCTTGACCATAAGGAGATCAAACCAGTTAATTCTAAAAGAAATCGATCCTGAATATTCATTGGAAGGACTGATGCTGTAGCTGAAGCTCCAATACTTTGGCCATCTGATGCGAAGAGCTGACTCATTGGAAAAGACCTGATGCTGGGAAAGATTGAGGGCAAGAGGTGAAGGGGGTGGCAGTGGATAAGATGGTTAGATAACATCACTGACTCAATGGACACGAGTTTGAGCTAGCCCTAGGAGATAATGAAGGACAGAGAAGCCTTGCATGCTGTAGTCCATGGGGTTGCAAAGAGTCAGACTCGAATTAGATACTGAACAACAATAACACTATATATATATATTTATAATAGATAAACAACAAGGACTTATTATATATCACAGGGAACTATATTCAATATCTTGTAATAACCTATAATGGAAATGAATCTGAAATATATATGTGTATATATATACACACATTCTTATATTTATATATACATATAGCTCAATCACTTTGCTGTACACCTGAAACATTGTCAATCAACTATACATGCCACATCCTGTTATATCTAAATGGCCAAAGTCATGTGCTTAAGCCTGGCTTTCTAGGCGGGAGCACATATCATCTTTCCACAAGGAAAGGCAGGGAATATTTTGAACCATATGTAACTAACTTAATAAAAATATTTGTGAGCTTAGCAAAATCTAAGTAGATTGAAAAGGGAGGAATCCACTTTCCATCAATTAAAAAGTGGAAGTGATATGAGAAATGATAAAGAATAAAAATTCTGTTGTTTCTGCATGTTCAATATCCATTCCACCTTCTATCTGATAACAGAATCTCAATTCCCTTTGGAAACTACTATATTTCCTCTTTTGGACTTCTGGTGAAACTACTACTTCATATATCCTTCCTCTCCTAGCCGTATACATCTAGGCGTATGAATCATAGTTACCAAACTCAGTCATCTTGGATATTTGTGATAGACACAGAGATCCTCCCCCCAGATTTCCCTTCAAGGAAGGACTTGCTTCCCAGCTATGGAGAGTGATGTAACCAGACAACCTCAGTTATCAGAAACTTCACGGTCTACCTTTACTGTAGAGAGTCCCCATGCCCAAGGTCCTGCCTTTCCCTAGGCAGCTCTGATATGGAGTGAGTCAGGATTACAAAACCTGGCCATTTCTGCTCAACTCAGATTGTAATGGGAACTATATACTTACTCCAAATCTTCCCCTGGGTTGGCTTAGGCTTTTTTGGATCTGCATTGCAGACAAATTCTTTCTCTGTCCAAACTGACTTGCGCCCTCTTTCCTTAGCAGATATTGATACCTAATAGAAAGCTGTGCAGGGCTTCCTAGGCGACAAAGTGGCAAAGAATCCACCTGCCAATGCAGGAGACAAGGAGACTAGACATGGGTTCAATTCCTGGGTTGGGAAGATCCCCTGAAGAAGGAAATGGCAACCCACTGCAGTATTCTTTGCCTGGACAATTCCATGATCAGAGGAGCCTGGCATGCTACAGTCAATGGTGTCACAAAGACTTGGACATGACTGAGCACGCACGCATGGATGTGTGCATATAAAAAATACTCATGCCTCAACTCTATCTCAGTATTTGTTCCTGGAGAAATCAACCTATGACAGTTAATGCAGCAGAGAAATAGAAAACCCTGGATCAGCAATTCTATACCCTCACTATAAATAAGATTTATTTATAATACCAACAGACTGGTCAGAGCCAGTCCAAGAGCACCACCTAATAGGAAGATGGATAAGAAAGGTCATATTGAAGATGAAATGTTTGGAGAGCATTTCTCTGCCAGAAAGTCCTTCCAAAGGTACAGCTTATGTCCTGTTAGCTATCATACATCTTCCTGATATATTCCTATTTTATTAAGTTAGTCAGTGTTAAGTTCTTTCGGTTGCAAGCAAACAACTCTTTCCTACAGGAAGACTTAGTATAAACTCCCTTTTCAATAAATCTGGATAATAAAGGAAGATAAGATATTAAACATTAATAGGATTGGAGAAGGTGTTATTTTTCTCTTTATAGGATGAGGGAAATATTAGTTTTATTGGCTGAGATGCTGTACCTTGTTACAGCAAAACTTGAAAACCAAAACAAACAAAAAAAAACCCCTGGCATTGGTTGAATATATAGGGGAGTGACAAAGATGGTTGATGGAATGAGGCTTGGAACAGGTGAAAAAGGTTAGCAATTACATAATAAGCAACAAAGAAAAGAAGAATATATTTTCCTCTGAGAATCTGGTGAAGAAGAAAGACCATAAAGAACATAAACATTGGTGAATAGTGAGGCACTGAGGAGACTTTTTAAGAACATGAGTAAACCATTTTAGGTCAATGATTTCAACTAATATATGTCTTTAGAAGTTTGAGGAACCCTGAAAGCACCTAGTTTCTATGAGTAATCTGTCATAGTAATTTTATAAGTTGACCAATATAAATACTCTTAAAAATATTACTATTACAGTACTCCTTTTAAATTGGACATGGTTTAGTGTTAGTGATTAAAAGCAATGGTTCTGGACCCAGAATATCTGAGTTGAATTTGGCATCACAGTTTCCTAGTGTGACATTGATTGAGTTAATTTTTAGGTTAATTGAAGAATTTCAGTAAATTCTTCACCCATAAAATGGAAATGGTAATAGTATTCATCCTTAGTATAATTATGAGGATGAAAGGAACTGCTGAAGAGGATTAAAAGGGGAAAAACTACCTTTTTCCTCATCGGCAAAATGAGAATAGTGTTAGTACAATATCTAACTTGCAAGAGGACTATAGGATTAAATCACAAGAGCTGAAACACATAAAACACATATAAAGAGCAGGGGCTGGCACCTAATAGTGCTTAACAGATGTAAGTTATTATTATCATCATTATATCCTTTAATATAACAATTTCCAACTAATAGAAACTTTTCTGTAAAAATAAACACTTATTTTTTACCAATGTCTTCCTATCAAGGAGGCTAGAAAGTAACACAAGGGATTTTTCAAGGAAGATGTCTTTATACTCTTAGAATTCTGATTTTAGGGTCTTCAGTGTTTATTTCAGGATTTGTCTTTTTATATTTTAAATACCAAAGAATCAATATACATAAAGACTCTCACTACACCTAGGTGGTAGTTTTACTTTCTCTGCCCTGAAATTTTTCTACCTTCTATTTTGCTGTTTGATTATTTGCATATATATATTTTATGTTACTACTCTGCTTCTACAAGTCAGTTATGAAACCTGCTAACATTCTGCAAATCAATTGTCTAAATAATTGGCCTTACAATAGTTTTGCATTTTATAGTTTTATGCCACATTAACTTTATAAGATGTCATTTTACATTTATTAAAAAGAGATATTTCTCTTTGTCAACAGTCTTAAAAACATCTCTTTGGGACATAGGTTTTCTCTTGATGGCTGCCGACACACCCAGGTGACTCACTGTCATAACACAATAACATTAATAAATTTTATTTCTTTGCACTGTCAATCCCTTCAGCAAGATGTAACCTCTGCATAAGTGACATTCATGAGACTATCAACCTCCTTCTGAACCTAGAATATATTATTCTTATATTCAGTACAGATCCACAGCACTGATGTGGTACATAGTACATAATAGCTGTTTAACAAAAAAATTATTAGAAGATTTGTGAAGAGATAGATCCTATTACTATGACTCAACTGGCCGTTTTGCAAGACAAACTTTATTTACCAAAATGGTCTGAAATTGCTTTCTCTTATTTATTTCATAGTCAAGTTATAAATTTTACAAATAAGGAAATTGATAGGATTTAAATAGTGTAAAACATTGCTTTATAATTTTACTCTCTAAATTTATTTTAAAAAATTAATGTAGTTGAATTTTCTACTTACAAAATCAATTATAGACTTCTATTCCCTGTTAAATTTTAAAAATCTATTGGTAGACAATTTTCCCCATAATAACGATTAGAAAAATGGATAAATTATAAATGTTATACTTTTTTAATTACTGAAGAGCTTTGTACATGTAAAAGGTCTAGAAGAATTAATCTAAACAGGGAAAAAATCCATTTCACTTGGTGGAATTTAAGGAGTATTTTACTCACTGGGAATATTTGCAGAATCTGAGCATAGTTTAAAGATCAGTTCTTTCATATATAGAATACTGGTGAAGAAGCTAATATTTGATAACCATTCAGACTCATATGGAAAATTAGAATCTAGAGGAGCACCAATGACAAGTTTGATTTCCCAAAGAGAGAAAGAGGATTTTTGCAGAATGCCAAGGAAGCATGGGAATCAACAGTACTCTAAGCCAAAATTCTGCCAGAAGTCTGGGTCTTTAATAAAACACAGGAAAGTTCTTGCCTTTGAGAGATTTGTAACCAGAGGTAAACTGAGTCTGACTAGGGTTGCAAACCAGTCTTGACCTAGCTTGCTTGCTGAATAAATCAAGTTGGCTCACGATTCTGTCTACTAGAGGAGAGAAATACCATCTGGGGAAAAGTAACACCACCTTTAGTCCTTATGGTCCTTTACAGAAGGGTTCAATAAAAATAGTTTGAAATATAAAGGAGAAAAATAGAACTCATAATCAATAGAGAAAACAACCAATAAAAATAGATTAGTGTATTACTCATTAGAAATGCTTCTGCACAACAAAGGAAACTATACTCAAGGTGAAAAGACAGCCTTCTGAATGGGAGAAAATAATAGCAAATGAAGCAACTGACAAACAACTAATCTCAAAAATATACAAGCAGGTTATGCAGCTCAACTCCAGAAAAATAAATGACCCAATCAAAAACATGGACCAAAGAACTAAATAGACATTTCTCCAAAGAAGACATACAGATGGCTAACAAACACATGAAAAGATGCTCAACATCACTCATTATCAGAGAAATGCAAATCAAAACCACAATGAGGTACCATTTCACACCAGTCAGAATGGCTGTGATCCAAAAGTCAATAAGCAGTAAATGCTGGAGAGGGTGTGGAGAAAAGGGAACCCTCTTACATTGTTGGTGGGAATGCAAATTAGTACAGCCACTATGAAGAACAGTGTGGAGATTCTTTTAAAAATTGCAAATAGAACTGCCTTATGATCCAGCAATCCCACTACTGGGCATACACACCAAGGAAACCAGAATTGAAAGAGACACGTGTACCCCAATGTTCATCGCAGCACTATTTATAGCCAAGACATGGAAGCAACCTAGATGTCCTTCAGCAGATGAATGGATAAGAAAGCTGTGGTACATATACACAATGGAGTATTACTCAGCCATTAAAAAGAATACATTTGAATCAGTTCTAATGAGGTGGATGAAAATAATATACTTCACTCTGATTATACAGATTGAAGTAACCCAGAAAGAAAAACACCAATACAGTATACTTACACATATATATGGAATTTAGAAAGATGATAATGATAAACCTGTACGCAAGACAGCAAAAGAGACACAGATGTATAGAAACTGTTTATAAGAGCTAGGACATGGAAACAACCTAGATGCCCATCAGCAGATGAATGGATAAGAAGGCTGTGGTACATATACCATGATGGAGTATTACTCAGCCATTAAAAAGAATACATTTGAATCAGTTCTAATGAGGTGCGTGAAACTGGAGCCTATTATACTAAGTGAAGCAAGCCAGAAAGAAAAACGCCAATACAGTATACTAATGCATATATATGGAATTTAGAAAGATGGTAACGATAACCCTGCATGTGAGACAGCAAAAGAGGCACAGATGTATTCAACAGTCTTTTGGACTCTGTAGGAGAGAGAGTGGGTGGGATGATTTTGGAGAATGGCATTGAAACATGTATAATATCATATATGAAACAAATCACCAGTCCAGGTTCAATGCATGATACTGGATGCTTGGGGCTGGTGCACTGGGACAACCCAAAGGGATGGTACGGGGAGGGAGGAGGGAGCGGGGTTCAGGATGGGAAACACGTGTATACCTGTGGTGGATTCTTGTTGATGTATGGCAACACCAATACAATATTGTAAAGTAATTAACCTCCAATTAAAGACTCTGTAGGAGAGAGAGTGGGTGGGATGATTTTGGAGAATGGCATTGAAACATGTATAATATCATATATGAAACAAATCACCAGTCCAGGTTCAATGCATGATACTGGATGCTTGGGGCTGGTGCACTGGGACAACCCAAAGGGATGGTACGGGGAGGGAGGAGGGAGCGGGGTTCAGGATGGGAAACACGTGTATACCTGTGGTGGATTCTTGTTGATGTATGGCAACACCAATATAATATTGTAAAGTAATTAACCTCCAATTAAATACATTTATATTTTTAAAAAAGTTCTAAACTTCCATTCCAACTTTGAGTTTCCATAATAGCAATGTTCTATTCACTTTTATAACACTATGAAGTCCAACATTATATTAACAGAATTTTGTCTTATTCTATCCAGAAAACTCTTTGAAGGTGGGGTCCATGCTTGATTCATCTCTGTAGCTCCTCTTCTGAGTGTCTTACTCACAGCAGTTCAATGAATAGTGTTGAATTAATGAAGGAGACAGTCACTATATCAGAATGAGCATTGGACTAGTGATAAGAAATTCTGTCATTTACTTGCTGCCCAGTTACTAACAATATTAAATGAGCAAGTTGCTTCACCAGTTGGAACCACAGCTTCCGCATCTGCAAAATGAAGGTAATTATAGCTCCTTGTCTTTTAGTTTCTTAAACATTAGCTCATAGTATGACAGCACTTTGTATAAATTGTCCTCATTATGATATATAGAAGTAGAATTCTGATTTAAAATCTTCAATTGATCAATTCTTCAGCAGTATTTAATTGTGATTACCACCCTTTCCTCACAAAACTTTGAGTTAGCCTTTGGATCTCAGGGATTTTGTGCTCTGGGTTTTTTGCTTACCTCTCCTTTATATGGTCATTGTATTTTGGAGTTTCTCAAAATCGGCTTTAGCCATCACTACCTTTCTCTCTCTGTGTTTCTCATTTTCTCACATATTATTCTATACTCTTTTGCTAGATGAGTTGTTTCTTACGGATGACATCAATTTCCATGTACTACATATAACTCACAAATGTCTACTTCATGCTCAGATTTCTCATGAGCTATAGACCTTTAAATTCAGCTGCCTATTTGATATCTCCACTTGGATTTGTCAACATATCTCAAGCACAACATTGCCAAAACCATACTGTTGATTCACATTTGCTCTCATAAATGTTGAGAGCAATAGGAAATAGCAACAGAAAATGCTATTTTCTGGAACTTATTTTCAGCAAGAGGTATCATGATCTACTTAGTTTTCAGTGTCAAAATCTGGGTTACCTTCTTCATTTGCAATATCAGCAAGTACTGGAATACTACACACCCTTCTATAGCTATCTCTATTAATAGTATTTTGACAGAAAGCCCTACCATGTCTCACAGGTTTCATAGAAATACTTCACTAAGTGGTATTTCTATCCCTTGTCAATGTATTACCTCTACTACATTTTTCCAAACTGTATCTTATTTGTTGTTGTTAGGTTCGCTGTTCTTCACCATCTCCCAGAGCTTGCTCAAACTCATGTCTATTGAGTCAGTGATGCCATCCAACCATCTCATACTCTGTCATCCCCTTCTCCTCCTGCCTTCAAACTTTTCCAGCATCAGAGTTTTTTTCCCATGAGTTAGTTCTTCGCATCAGGTGGCCAAAATATTGGAGCTTCAGCATCAGTCCTTCTCATGAATAATCAGGATTGATTTCCTTTAGAATTGACTGATTTGATGTGTTTGCAATCCAAAGGACTCTCAAGAGTCTTCTCCAACAACACAGTTCAAAAGCTTCAATTCTTCGGCTCTAAGAGCCTTCTTTATGGTCCACCTCTCACATCCATACATGACTACTGGAAAATCCATAAATTTGACTAGACAGACCTATGTTGGCAAAGTGATGCCTCTGCTTTTTAATATGCTGGTTTGTTATAGCTTTCCTTCCAAGGAGCAAGTGTCTTTTAATTTCATGGCTGCATTCACCAGCTGCAGTGATTTTGGAGCCCAGGAAAATAAAGTTTGTCACAGTTTCCAGTGTTTCTCCATATATTTGTCATGAAGTAATGGGACTGGATGCCATGATCTTAGTTTTTTGAATGTTAAGTTTTAAGACACCTTTTCCACTCTCCAGTTACATTCAGCATGAGGCTCTTTCAGTTCAGTTCAGTTGCTCAGTTGTGTCCGACTCTTTGCGACCCCATGAATCACAGCATGCCAGGCCTCCCTGTCCATCACCTGCTCCTGGCGTTCACCCAAACTCATGTCCATCAAGTCAGAGATGTCATCCAGCCATCTCATCCTCTGTCATTCCCTTCTCTTCCTGCCTCTAATCCCTCCCAGCATCAGAATCTTTTCCAGTGAGTCAACTCTTTGCATGAGGTGGCCAAAGTACTGGAGTTTCAGCTTCAGCATCATTCCTTCCAAAGAACACCCAGGACTGATCTCCTTTAGAATGGACTGGTTGGAGCATGAGGCTCTTTAGTCTTACTTTAAAAGGTCCCCATTGTTTCCAGATAAAGTTGAAGTCATTTAAGATGATCTTCAAGAATTTGCATGATCTGCTCATATCTGTTCCTCATAGTTATCTGTCTCTCTCTGTGACAGGGTCTCTTTCAGTGACTACACGTTTCATCACTTATGTTTCATTTTTCACGTATGTCTTAAGAATTTTAGACAAATTTCCAACAATATAAATTTCCCTTTTCTGTATTAAGAATAATTAGTGTAAATTTTTTCTTCAATTGTGGTTTTGTATGTACCAAGCCTTGTGTTCCTTATTTTCAGTATTTTCAAATGTCATTCAATTTTTATAAAGTTATTATGAGGTAAGAACACTAAGGCTAAATTTAATTACATTGACTTTCTCAAGGTTATTTGACTAGTAAGTAAGTGAAGTCGCTCAGTCATGTCCAACTCTTTGTGACCCTATGGACTGTAGCCTACCAGGCTCCTCTGTCCATGGGATTTTCCAGGCAATAGTACTGGAGTGGATTGCCATTTCCTTCTCCAGAGGATCTTCCCAATCCAGGGATTGAACCCAGGTCTCCCTCATTGTAGATAGACGCTTTACCATCTGAGCGACCAGGGAAGCCATAGGTCATATTTACCAATGAGTAAATGTTCAGTAGTAAATAATGAACATTTATTGTTCCTGCATCAATTGTAAAAATTGTGTTCTTCTTGCCTGATATTTAGTATGGCCATGCAGATTCCCATTTCATTTTTACTCATACTTAGTCATATATGCATCATGGATGCAATTAGAATTACTATTTTCCCACCTTATGACTCACTTTGGCTATTCTGAGCTTTATATAAAGATCTAGTTGGTTCATTACCTTTCTTTTTGATGGCTTTCAAGCTGTGATTCAAAGGACTCTGTGGGTTTGGGATAATGCCTGGGCCATTGCCAAGATCAATATTTAAGAGGAACCATCTATCCTTACTTCTACCAGAGCAATAATCCATTAATTAATTTTAAATATTAATTATTTTTGGACAAGATTCTCATTTGTGGAAA
The DNA here is from genome assembly GCA_006408695.1 of Aepyceros melampus. NCBI lineage: Eukaryota > Metazoa > Chordata > Mammalia > Artiodactyla > Bovidae > Aepyceros > Aepyceros melampus. The sequence continues at coordinate 11,195 of SJXQ01006784.1, read as the reverse complement.
AGTTTGTATTTCAAAAGATAAAACTTAAAAGTACTAACAGCTGATGATTTAGACTGTCAGATAAGGACAACAAAATATAGTTAGTAACATCAAGACTGATTATGATGATTAATTTTTGGAAATTGTATAGCATTTTGCCTTGTACATAGAAAATTCTTTAAAATTGTTCCATTTTATTTGTGATTAAAGAATACTCTTTATATAGGTATGTATGTGTGCATGTGGATGTCTATATGTGTGTGTTTGGATGGATAGGTGCATCTGGATTTATCTTCTTCTTATGCTTTTTTGAACTTTTTAAAGTGCATTTTGGTCTTTGGCTCAGGTTATTATAATTGTTGCCATATATATATATATATATTACTCAGCTCTATTAATATTTTCTTTATGGCTTCCAGGTTTAAATTTCTATTAAGGAAAGCCTTCTGTAAACTGTATTAATTGGCAAACATTTAATGTAAAGGATAATTTCCTTATCTTACTTGGATTTATACTATATAATAGAAAATATATACACAGACCAAGAAATTAGACAAAGGATTAAACAGAAAAAGTAATTCAAATAATAATTCTAGAAAAGAAATGTTTCATTGTACTCATTAAAGAGGTATAAATCAAAAGAACAAAAGATCTCTCATCTGCTCAGGTTAGAAACAAATGTTTTATGTAAATTTTTGAGAAATATTTATTATACATTATTCATTTTTTTTAAGTGTTCAACTTTTTTTTAATTAATTTTTATTTTTTTAGTTTGTTTTGCTTTACAATACTGTATTTGTTTTGCTACACATCGACATGGATCAGCCACGAGTGTACATGAATTCCCAATCCCGACCCCCACTTCCCCCCTCCCAACCCACACCCTCTCTCTGGATTATCCCCGTGCATCAGTCCCAAGCATCCTGCATCCTGCATCAAACCTGGACTGGCGATTTGTTTCACTTATGATATCACACA